>CM052546.1:161654-213099 GCA_028533065.1 Trachops cirrhosus
CCTCCGGAACCGTTTCCTGGACCGTCAGCCGGTTTCTTCAGGGGCCGTGGCCAGAAAAGGGGGCCTGCAGGGGTTTCCCTCGTGCACAACGACAGGCCAGGCACACCACGCGCACACGTGAGAGCTTTCCTTCCACGCCAGCCCGGCCCGGAGGGGTTTTCAAGCCCACCATCTGCTTCCTCCACCTCTCGTCCACCTGGCTCTCCGAAAGGACAGCCCGCGTTCCGCAAACGTGAGGCCCAGGGCCCGGGACCCGGCGCACGCCGCCCTGCACACGCAGCTGGGGTGCCGGAGACACGGTCTCGTGCAGCGGGCACGTGGGCCAGGCGGGCCCTAAACTAAGACTTTCACTGGACCATGGACCAGCTAGTGCTCGGGGCTGGCGAGGGGTCAAGGAGTTTGCCTTAAACACAGCTGCCCTGGAGGGAGGGGACAGCCGGGCTCACGGGGAAGGGGGCCTGACCGTCAGTGGCCCCTGGAACCAGTGTCCAGCCCCGCCCCTCCACGCCAGGCGTGTGCCCAGGACCACACGCCCACGGCAGCAGATTCAGTAACCGAGAGGCACAAACGACCCCGGTGCCACCCACGGACTCGGGGACGAACCCAACGTGGTCCCCCCGTGCCACGGAGTGTCATCGCCCCCAGGAACTTGGACACACGCAGCACGAGTGGACCCTGGAGTCGTCCTGCTCGGGGAAAGACGCCGGTCAGGAAGGTCACACACTGTGAGATTCCACTCCTAGGAAAACGCCTGAACGGGTAACCCCACAGAAACAGAAAAGGGTCACCGTACACCCAGGGCGCACCCCCGCCGTGAGTGGGCACCCACCGAGGGCCTGGCTGAGCTGGGCCGGTCAGTCTCCACCCCTCCCCTGAGGGCCAGCCTCGGGGTGGAGAGTGGACGACCGGCTGTGTGGCCTCCGGCCGCCGGCGGGAGCAGGGACCTCTGCCGGGGAGGGGGGCATCCGTCTGCACCCAGGGAGCTGGGTGCCCGGGGGAGCAGCCCCGGGCAGTCTGCAGACAGCTGACCGTCCTCTCTGGGCCCGGTCACCTTTCGGGTTTGCAGCCATGTGGAGGCAGCGCCCACCCAAACCACACTTGACAGGGATGTTTGTCTTCAAGTGGAAACAGTCACCAAGGTGAACGTCTGAGGACAGACGTGGGTGGGGGGCAGCTGGGCCAGCACAGCCCCACTCAGAGAGCTCAGCACAGACAAGGTGCAGCCGGGCACTGGAGGACGCGGGAAAAGCCGACCGGGGGGATCTGGGCACAGGAGGGGGCGGGGCCTTCCCGGGCCAGGCCTGCACGTGGGGGCTGCAGGTGCTGGCTCGCGGTCGGGGGAGGGGGCGCCCGGGAATGCACGGCCCTTCGCTGTCAGGAACCGCCTCTGCTCGGAGACACTCGTGCCCCCCGGCAGGTGGCACCGTGACCCACGGCCGTGACCGGGACCCTCGAGGCCCGGGGTGGGGGGCACGGGCTCCACCCCTCCCCCAGGTCCCTACCTCCTCTCGTTGTCGTCCAGGTGAGCGAACAGCACGTTCCTGGAGATGGCCTTAGCCAGGGCCGTCATGGTCTTGTAGTCTTTGGGGATGACCTGCGGGGACAGCGGCGGTCAGGCTTGTGGGCACCCCGGGGGCAGCGGCCACGGTGAGGACGGCAGCTTGCGATGTGAGGTTAGCACACAAACCAGAGCGCACAGGACAGAGCCCCGGGCAGCCCAGAAGTTGGGTCTGGGCGGACGGCTCCGGGGAGCTCCGGTCCCTGGGGCTATTGTGCCGGTACCGATTCTGTTGTTTCAGTTTTTTAACGCAGCAGATGCTTGTTTACATATTTGACAGACAAAAAAGGGACGAGCTGACCTGTGCTTGGGGCCACACCGACCTCCCTGCTCCGGAGGAGGAGAAGGGGGCGGCGGGGGCGGTGCCAGGCTGGGGGGAGGGGCCGCGTCAGCCCAGCAAACAGGGCCAGGGAAGGCGTCCCCTCGGGGGCCGGGCTCTCGCCCAGCGAGTCACTCCCGGGACAATGCAAAGGCCCTGCACCTCGGATGCCGCGGTTTCTCCCTTCAAGGGCCCGGGCGGGAGGCCAGCGGGGCCACAGCAGAGCCCCCGCTGGGTGCTCAGCCGCCCGGACCCTCCACCGGGCTGGGAGGCGGCAATGGGACCCGGGCGCGTGTGCGCTGCCGTTACAGACTTGGGACGCCCCTCCACCTGCAGCCCACGGCCGGGCGCCCGTCCCTTCCCTGAGCCTGGCGGGGTCACGGGGCAGCCGCGGGCGTGGAGGTGCCGGCCAGCAACGCCGGCGACCACGACACCATCAGCCCACCCGGGGCCCCGGACCCACCTTCCGGACGTAGGACACGGCGTCCTCCTCCGTGTACACCTCAGCGCTCACGCCCCCGCGGCGGCAGCGGGCTTTCACCACGGGGTTGGGCAGCGTCGGGGAGGCCTCCTCATCGTGCGAGTCGGACTGGGAGGCGGACTTCTGAGCCAAAATCTGTCTGTTCTCTTCCTGGGGGGCGGGGACAGCAGGGTGGGTGAGACCTCGGCCACCTCGGCCAAGCCCAGAGGACTGAGCGCAGGCCGAGTCAGGGGCCCGGGGGCTCGGGGCAGGGAGAGAGAGGAAACGGGATGCACGGCCCCCACCCTGCTGCCCACCCGCCAAGCGCGTCCTTAGTGAGGCCAGCGTGAGTTTCAAGGCCCGTTTCAGTGTCACCTCCAGCGAGAAGCCCTCCGATCCCCTTCCTCCCACCGCCCGCTAAACATTTTCCATCCCGCCTGTGACCCTCCCCCAGCCGGGGGCGGAGCCAGGGCCCCAGGGAAAGTGACCGCCGAGTGGACAGAGGAAGGAACGGGGCCAGGACAGGCGCTGGAGCCCCGGGACCTGCAGGGCTCGGAGGTCGTGTCCACCGACCACGTGCCACCGCGTCAGCTGCTGGGACTCAGAGCTCGGGCCACGTGGCCGGGCCACAGGGCAGGGAGCAGGCGCCACGGCTCTGCTACGGCCGCTGTGCCGTCCACGTCCCCACGGGCGGTGGGGACTGAGCGGGTCTGGGGCTGGAGGAGCGGGAGCTGGGTGCACGGACGCAGGAGGCTTCCCTGGCAGCTCGGCAGGTTCTGCAGGTTCGCAGCTGCGGCCGCTGGAAACGCAGAGGTGGTGCCGCAGGGCGGCCCGCGGTCCCGAGACCACCAGAGGCCTCCTCCAGGCCTCCTCGTGGGCCGGCGGGCAGCACCTGTCCTGGCCCAGGGACGGTTTTCCATCTTTGGCAGCAAAGGGTCAGCGCGGGCAGGATGCAGGCAGCTCCACACTGCGGGCCCAGCCAGCCAGTGACTGTGTTTTCTGGATGGCGTCCTGTCCCCGCCCCCTCGGGCTCCAGGGGAACCAGATTCTTTGCTGGCCCCTTCCTGCCTCCTGTTTCCAGGCTGCTGACCAGTCTGAGTGTTGGGGGTGGGGGGCTTTCCCGGCCCAAGGACTGTCCACAACCACGTTGTGGGAACCACGTGGGAACCACGTGATCTCAGCAAGTGCGTGGCCGGCGTCTGCTCTGGCCCAGGCAGCACGGCCCCAGGGATGTCCCCGTGGGCCCCCTGGCCCGTGAATGGTGGTCACTGTCTTCTGACCGCATTTTCCCCACACAAGGGAGTGGACGCAGACTTCCAGCAAAGGAAGGAAATGCGGGGCGGGATCTGGGATCTGGGATCTGGGCGGCCCTGGGGACTGAGTGCGCCCTCGGAGACCCCGCCCTGCCTGCCAGGCGGGGACACAGCCGCCCCGTCCCTCCTCAGGGGATTCCTAGGGGCAGCTGATCACGCAGGCTGAGCACCCCGGAGGGGAGGCCACGCCCTCGGGGCACCCCGGGAGGGGGTGTCTGCACAGCCGAAGACCTGGGTCCACGTGGGGCGATGGTCGCCAGCCCCGCCTGGGAATTGCCTCCTCTGGCGGCCGCAGCTCGAACAGGACGGCAGGCCCGGGGGGAACCGAGGCCCGGGGGGAACCGAGGCCCGGGGGGGAACCGAGGCCCGGGGGGGAACCGAGGCCCGGCGGGAACCGAGGCCCGGGGGGAACCGAGGCCCGGCGGGGGAGGGCAAAGGAAGGCGGCTGCAGGCACACGGCAGGCGTTCGGTGAGCACGTCGAGTGAACGAACAAATGGATGAAACCTTTTTGGGCATCAACTGCCATCACAGACCTAGACACACCCCGAGCCCAAATTCCGTTTCTTCAAACACAGCCTGAGGGACGAGGAGACGACGGTCAGGAGGTGCCTGCACCGGAACGTTCTCTGCAGGTCTTTCGTCCGACTAGCAACAACAGGAGGTTGCTTCAATCAGTTTAGAATCGTCTACGCGATAGACCCTCGGCACCATCAGACCGTGGTTTAACAACGTTTAGCTGTCACGTTAGGAGCCCTTAACGTGCGGTTTGAAGAGCCGGACAGCAGCGTCCAGAAGTGCGGGCGCAAATCCTCGAGAGAACGGAAACATGGGCGCACACGGAGAGAGCGTCCGTGAGACTCGCCTCGGGGGGCACGCGTGTGCAGAGCGCAGGAAGCCCTGCGCGCTCCACGGCGAGGAAACCAGCAGCCCAGCCGGAAACAGGCCCGGCCCGGCCACGCCCCCAGGGAGACGCTCCTCCTCCCGCGGCACCGGGGCAGTGCGGACGCCGCCGCACACCCATCACGACGGCCGGAGCCCAGAGCACGGACGCCCGCAGGCGCGGGGACAGGGCGCTCGCTCACTCGCCGCCGGTGGGGGTGCGGGCGGGCGTCCCCTCTGAGGGCGGTTCCTCGGTCTCACAAAACCCAACAGACTTGCGCCACGGGACCCACGGATCACACTCCTCGGTGTTTACCCACAAGGCGTGAGAACTCACGTCCCCGCAGAAACTGCGCACGGGGGTCTCCTTCAGCTTCACCCACGGCCACCGGCACGGGGAGACCCCCCCGGACGCCCTGCAGCAGGCGGGGGGCCCCTGCAGCCCTGAGAGACTGCACGTGCGTGAGGTTCTGGGAGAGAGGACACTGTGGGGGTCGTGAACAGATCAGGGGTTGCCAGGGGCTGGGGGCGGGGACAGGGGAGGGACAGATGGAGCGCCGGGGACCCCAGGGCTGGAGGACTAATCTATCGGGTCGGCCAGAAAGTCCACATGGGTTTTCCCATAAAACAGAAGACACACTTTTCATTTCCACCGATAACTTTATTGACTCGGATATTCAAGCATGTCGCCTGTCTCCCCTGTGGGAGAACATCGACTGTTCTCAACAAATGTCTCGATTTGGTCGCTGTCCACTCCAGCTGGTCTACCCGACCCTGGAGCCTCTCCGTGCTCGGGCACAGATTTCTCCAGCGAGAAATCTCCAGCAGGAAACTTCACGAACCACTTCTGACACGTTTGCTCAGTCACAGCAATTTCTCCACACAGGGCACAAATCTCTCTTTTGCATTTCAGTTGCATTTTTACCTTTCTTGAACTAATAAAACATAATATGCCCAAAATGTCGCATATTTTCTTCCATCTTCAGTATTAAAATGGCTGCACAAAACTCCTCAATTCTGATGTTTTTTTAAATGCACGCTGATAGGACAGCTGTCACAGTGCAAACCAACAAAGCTGTTTCGAATGAAGTTAAGACGAGCAAGCGCTGCCAGAGCCCTCTCCCCCACTTTTGGCCGACCCAGCAGGCGATGCTTTAATGACAGGCGTGCGACAGTGTGTATCTGCCCAAACCCAGAGCCACACAGTTGTGGGGAGTGAAGCTTGACGTCGCCTTGCTAGTTTGTAGCCCCTGCACCACCTGAATGCAAAGCGCTTCCAGTCCGGGAGCTGGGGGACGCAACTTTGTACTCCACTTCTCTGGGAACCTGAAACTGCTCTAAAAAGCAAAGTCTGTCAACGTTCTTTGAAAAGCGTCACTTAGGCCCTGGCTGGTGTGGCTCAGTGGTTTGAGCACCAGCCTGCAAACCAAAGGGTCGCTGGTTCAATTCCCAGTCAGGGCACATGCCTGGGTTGCAGGCCAGGTCCCCAGTAGGGGGCACATGAGAGGCAACCACACATCGATGTTTCTTTCCTTCTCTTTCTCTCTCCCTTGCCCTCTCTCTAAAAACAATCGATAAGATCTTTCTATAAGTATGTTTAAAAATGCATATAAATAAATAAGTCACGTAGAATAAAAAATCAAATAGAGCGCAGCATAGGGGACGTGGTCCCTGACACCGAGGTAACGGTGGACAGTGTCAGGTGCTGCAAACACGGGCGAACGCCTCCCAAAGCGCGTGAGTGCTGCCCCCGGTGCTGCACACCTGGACCCAACACCACGCAAGGCTGAGTGCAGAGTGCGACGGAACCGACATTCGAAGGAAATGAAACGGGCAGATGAACGGCACGCGGGGAGGACCTGGAAACGGGAAACAATAAATGCTTTTCTTGTGTCGGTGAAAGAGACCGAAGACCCGATTACACGGACAGGGGCCGAGTTCACGGGCTGGAACATTCCCCGCCTCCCCAGACGGACTCACGCCTTCCGTGTGTCCCGACCGGAACCCCAAGAGCGCTGCCCGGCCGCTGCCCGCGGGGTCCCTCTGGCCCGGCCCAGGGAGGCAGAGAAATGACAACGACAGAGGGACTTTGAAAAAGAGCACAGAGGGAAGGCACGGCGCTGACTCCGATGCCCACGGAAGGACACGGTCATCAGACGGCGGCGGGGGGACGCCACCACAGGGCGAGGCCCCCGGCGGAAGAGCAAGGCCAGACCCCGACCCGCGGCCCCGTGGCTGGTTAATGGCTGGCGGAGGCGCGCCCCGACGCGGGGGACAGCCCTACACGCAGCCTCAGCACAGAAGCACAGGCCATCCCCACGCACCGGCACGGGGACCTCAACCGCAGCAACCGTGTTCTGCGGACGAGGAGGAGACATTTGCGTGTCCCAGATCCGGGAAAGAGCCTGAGTCCCCGTGTGCGAGCACAGGTTTGAGATGCAGAGGGTCCTCAGACTCAGCATTAAGAAAACAGCCTCGTAAACGTGGACAGACACTTCTCCAAAGACCTGCCAACGGCAAATAAGGACACGGACAGATACCGGCCCAACCTCGGGATTGCTAGAAAATGCCGACCGACACCCGCGGAGACCTCACTGTGGGGGTGCGCGGCCCGCCCGCAGGGCGCTGCTTTGGGAACGGGTCGCTGGGCGGTGTGGCCACCACAGAGGTGGGACTCACACACCCCTGGGCGGCCCGGCCCTGAGCACCTGGGCCCTACACTTTAACCTGTAACGGTCAGGCAGCGGGCTCCCTGGGCCCACACAGAGCCCCGGCTATGTCCAAGGTCAGTGGAGGGAAAGGAAGCAACCTCCACGCACACTCGGTGTGGGATCTGGTCACGGTGGAGCCACACCCACACTCGTGTGCGTACGACTCTTCTGAAAAATCCCAGAGGACGAGCACCGAGGGGGCTCGGGAGGGGGCGGGCGGGGGCGGGAGAAAGAGGGTTCCTTCCCACTCTGCTCTTGAGTGGTCAGTGCTGGAACTTTGCCCCACGGGGCATGGCCTCTCTTCCCGTTAGAAACGAGGAGCGACCCTAACGTTCTGTTTCCCGCTCCATTTCGACTGTGCACGGCACCGCCTACCCTCCGTCCACGACCTCAGTGCCCCCACCGGGCCTCCCTGGGGGCCACTGTGGACCTGGGAGCTCCATGCCCTAAGTAGTGGTGGGACAGACAGATAGACAGACAGAATGCTCCATTACAATTTTCCCACCACACCCTCGGGAGTTCACTAAACCACCCCACCCAATCTACACCTCCGTCTGCCGTCCACGAGCACGTGCCGAACCCCGAAATGGGGCCGGGGACTCATCAGGGCCCAGCGCAGCCCTCGGCTTCGGGAACAGCGACGCCAGAGGCACACGACCCACTCCCAGCAAACCTCTCACAGGCCGGCCGGGTTCCCCCTGCCCGGTGTGTCCACCCCTTCCGAAGGCGGACGCGACCTGGCCCGTCTGGTAAAGACCAGGGGGTCAGCCCTGGATCACGGGGTCGTCTGACCCACGACGAGGGCAACCCCCACACCCCCGCCGCCGGGCCCACACTCAGGCGCCAGGACACAGGGAGGGGCCACTGCCGGCCAGGACTTGGGAAAGCGGTGGGAGTCGGCCACCCAGGACCCCACGAGCGCAGGCGCCCGACCCAGTGCCCGCCCAGGAGTCCTACACGCAGCCTCTGTTTTCCATCCAACCACTTCCTTCGCATGAAGGCGTCTGCGGAGGAAAAGCCAGCTGAGAGCCGTCAAACGGCAACAGAGGGAAAGTGAAAATTATGGCAGGTCCTCGGGAGGGAGTACTCCACCACCACAGGGTGCCGTAAAAATGCCATTAACTGGACGGAGAGCGACGTGAACGCCACCGAAACGGACACTTAACGGGTCACAGCGGTGAACTTCGAGTGAGGTAAGAGTTGCCACAATAAAAACGGGGCTGGGAAGAAAGAGCCCATAAAATGCACACACAAGATGCACACTCGCTGCAGCCACCCACAGCCGGGGGCGGGGCTGCAGAGCAGGAGAGCCTTCGCTGGGCAGACGCAGGGCTGGCCGCGGGGAGGGTGGGGTGGGTGCCGCCCGCAGTGAAAGGCTCCGACGGAAGGGCAGCCTCGTCCTTAAGGTCGCGACCCGGCTGTGGCTGCCGGACACGCCCACAGTACTTTACCCCCTGGAGCTCCGCCTCAGACCAGCCGGCCGGGACGACGCCCCACTCACCGAGGCCTGTGCGCCGGGCGCCGCGGTCAGCAGGCCAGGGCAGCGCCCGGGGAGCCGGGCCATCCCGCCGTCCCCGTGGCCTCCTCGCGCCTTCCTGCCTGCGGCGCGGCTTCCGGCCGGGCTCCCCAGGGCCTGCGTCCAGCCTCCAGGAGGAAGGAGCGCTTCCTGGCCCCTTATCACCACACAGCGGCTGGCGCGGCCCTCGCAGCGGACGGGCGCCCGAGGTGCGGGCCCCTCGGGCCCTTAGGTTTGAGGCGCGCGGGTCCTTTGAGAGTCCACGGCAAACTGGACGCGCCCGCCGACAACGCGCACAGACGACCTCAGAGGCTTCGCAGAGCCCTGCCCGCCCCCGAAGCTGTGCCCACCGGCCCTTACCGGAGAGAGACAGGAACAGCCTGTCGGACCCCGACCCCCGACCCCCGACCCCCGATGAGGGCGGACGGTCTCTCGGCTCAGAGGCTACGGCCGCGTCGCCACCGCCCAGTCCCGCGCGCAGTGCAGGCCTCCACACCCCCCGCCCACACGGGGAAGGCCGTGGCCAGGGTGGAACTGTGTCCCCGGGCGCAGGCCGGGGTGGAGCCCGGGCCTCAGCACCGCAGCACCTGACTGGGCTGCAGCCGGGGTCTCGACACCAGAATCAAGTTAGCGTGAGGGCGTCGGGGGCCCTAATCCAGGGTGACCGTGTCCCTACAAAAGGGACCGGCGATGCAGGTGGAGACAGGTGATGCACCCAGGAGCCCAGGACGCCCAGGGTGGCCGCAGACCACCAGCCTCCAGGGACGGGCCTGGGGGAGCCGGCGGCGCCACCGTGACCTCGGCCCCGACCTCCAGCACCCAGGACGATTCCGCTGTGGAAGCCTCGAGTCTGTGCAGGTTGCTGCCGCAGCCACAAACTGGCCCAGTCGCCACGGCGACCAAGACTTAGAACTCGAGGTCTCGGGTCTTTCCCTCCTAGAGGAGCAGCCGGAAAGGCTCCGTTTGAAGCAAGACTGCAACCTTCCTCCTCCCTGGGTCTTGCCCGGACTGCCCCACTTCGGTCCTGACCTGCCCCAGGCAGGGGACAGGCCGCCTCCCGGGGCAAGCAGGGCCACTGGCTGCCCAGCCTCGGCCCCCGCCCCGGCCTCTCCCCGAGCCCCAAACCCACAGCCTTCTGGGTGGCGCCCACCTACACGTCCGAGGCTGAACTCTCCTCTCCATTTTTCCGTCCGACCCTGCCTTGTCCCGCGGGCCCCTTCTTGGCGAGCCGCACCCCACTCCCTTGAGGGCCCAGACCCAACCGCAGGAGTCGTGCCCCGGGCACCTCTCCTCACCCCACACCCAGGCCTCCCCCAAGACCTGCAGCGTCCCCCCAGAGCCGCTGAAAATGCCCCGGGTGCAGGGCACCCCCCGCCGGGCACCTGCCGCGGCCTCGCGCCCGCTGCCCTGCCCTGGTGGCCGGGAAGTCGCAGCCTGAGAGACGAGCCCCCTGGCAGGGCCACCCAGGGACAAGCCCAGTGACGTAGCTCCGGTCACAGCCAAGCTGCGGCTTGAGAAGCTCAGGAACAGCCCCGACCAGTGTGGCTCAGTGGGTTGGGCACCGTCCCACAAACCTAAAGGCTGCCGGTTCAATTCCTAGTCAAGGCACATGCCTGGGTTATGGGTCAGGTCCCCAGTAGGGGGCGCGCAAGAGGCAACAGGTTGATGTTTCTCCTGCACATCGCTCCTTCTCTCCCTTTCTTCCCCTCTCTCCAAAAATAAATAGTAAAATCTTTTTAAAAACAGAGCTAGAAGGTTAAAGACACAACTGCCTGATTCTCCCTCCTCAAACACGTGGGAGCCGGCAACCCCCGTGCCCTGTCCTCTGTGGCCGGGCTCCCGGGCCACGGCCCCTCCTAAAGGGGCCTCAGCAGTAGCCACAGCGGACCGAGGCCACAGGACCATTTCCATCCACCCATCGGAGAACAGCTTTTTAAACTAAAGCAGCCACAGCGGCTCAGCCCAGGCGCCCTGGGTGGTGCGGCCCCTCCCACCAGGAGCGCCAGCAGCTCCATTTCTCCGTTTCTGAAAGGCCCTGTGGCGGGCTCGTGGCAAGGATGGGCACACCAGTGTCGGCGTGGCGCCCAACTGCCCGCACGTGCGGGGGGCGGACAGAGCTCGGGACTCCAGTGCGGCCGCTCGGCGAGGTCCGCGAGGGGCAGGCGACAGACGCAGGCGTGAGCCTGCACGGCACAGCGGCGGCAGGGAGGGGACGGCAGGCGGGTTTTGTTCTTTCTATTCCTGCACGTTTAAAACTCTCCTTGAAAGGCATGCGTCGCTCTAAGACGTTTTTCAACAGGTTGCTCTGGAGGGAAGAAATCGCCTCGTTGCCCGGGACAGGCTCCGTGCCCACAGGAGGCCCCTGAGCTAGCCTCAGCGTCTCAGAGGGGCTTACAGCGGACCTGAGCCCCAGCTGGGTTCCACCCTGTCCCATGAGACAGGGACAGGGACAGCTAAGTGGTGACGGAAGAGCCACCAGGAGGGACCTCAGGTGGCACTGGAGAGCTCAGGGCAGCGGGCCGCGTGAGGGAGGTCCGGGCGCGTGTCCCGGCCCTGCTCCCCGGCCTGTCCTCCTGCCGTGGACCAGCAGGGCGCCTCCCTCCTCAGAAGCGGGGAGCAGGCCTGGGCATCCCCCTCCCTGCCACACGTCTGAGGGGCATCTCCCCACCTGCGTCCACTGTGTCCCAGGAACTCAGGTTAGCAGGGCACCCCCCCCCCCATCACACTTGGCTGGAACCATCTTCTCCCCACCAATGCCACCGGCGTCCGGGCCTGACCAGGCCCCCTCTGTCCCTGGTGGTGAAACTGTGAGAGGCCCTAGGAGCTCCCCCCACCCTGAGCCGCCCCTCAAATCTGGATCACAGGCCGCGAGACTCGCCCCAGCCGGCCGGCCAGGGAGACGGAGGGGGCCGGTGGCTGGAGACGGAGGGGTCAGCCGCAGGACGCCCGCGGGCCGGCCACACTGTCCGGAGAAGGGCGGGGCGCAGCGAGGGGCACGGGCAGCGGTGGCCCACTGACCTTCTCCAGCTTCTCGAAGTGCTCTCGCAGGAAGCGCATGGGGCGCTCGGGCTTGGCGAGGCACAGGTGCACGATGCAGTCCCTCAGCACCTGCTGGACGCCGTGCCGCTGCACGTACAGCTCGCAGCCCCGCAGGCTCTCGTCCTCCTCCGGGTGGGCCGGCGGCGAGGCCATGGTGCCGGCGCCCTGCGTCCTGCCGAGGAAAACACCCCCGGCCTCAGCACCGGCTGCCGGAGCCCCGGCCTGGACACGCACGCACCTGTGTCGTGAGGCTGGGCGGCGCGGCCGAAAACGGTGACCAGCGTGGCGTGGTCCAGGCACTTCATTCTGCGCTGTCAGAGACCTGGCTGAGTTGTCACCAGGAGGCCAGGCCTCACTTCTAGGGAGATCCCTGTGGGGGCCGAGGGGGGCCCTCCGTTTTGCGCAGGGCTGAGAACGCCCCTTCGTGTCCGGCCGCAGCTAGTGGGCCCACCTGCATCCACCTCTCCCCTTTGTAAGGACAGCTGTGTGAAAGGTAGACAGAGTCCGCCGGCCGGACCGCTGGGGGACCCTCCGTGAGATCTCAGGGGACGGGAGATGGAGGGGGACCTGTCACAGGGCCTGGGCGGGGGACGCTTATTTGAAAATGAAAGAGGAAAAAGAGAACAATTGAGACCCAGCCAGGGGCTTCTGGAGGAAGGGACCCTGGAGAACAAAGGCCGTCGTCCGGGCGGTTTCAGACCTGGGCGCAGTGACCAGCCGGGATCGGCCACATCCACCGCCGGGACCCAGGCCCCTCCCCGGCCGCCTCGCCACCTCCCCAGCCTTGGCGCTCCCACCGGAGGCCCGCACCTCCTCTCTGCCCCCCCCCCAACCAACCCCCGCCCCGCCACAGCGGCACCTCCTTCCCCGTGCCTCCGAGCCCCTCCCCAGGCTCCGCACACCCAGCGGTAGGGGCTCCCCAAAGACCCACATTTCCCGGAGCCTCCCCGCCGCCGAGGCTCCCAGCTCCAGGCAGTCCGGGTTCTGGCTCACACCCCACCCCAGACCCGGTACCTGGGTGCGCTGCGCCGGAGGCTGGAGGCGGCTGCGCGGGGACGCCAGGACGCGGGACGCGGGGAGGGTGAGCGGTCCCCGCACTGCAGCAGCACCGCCTTCCGCCCGCCCCTCTCGGCGCCAGCTCTCCCCACCCCCAGCCCCGGACTCCCGCCACCCCTCCCCGCCCGCACCCAGGTCTGTCTCCCCGGCTCCAGCCTCCCACCTTATCTCCCCAAGAACCAGCCCTTCCTCCCCCTTGGCATTCAGGGGGCGCATTACACAGAGCCTGGCCGGACCTGCAGATCCGTGCGCAGCCAGGTCAGGACCACCGCCCCGCCCTCCTCCGCGCAGACACTGTGAGTGCCCGCCCTGCCCCTGCCGGCCGCAGCCCTGGGGCCTGGAAGTGACAGCAGGGCAGCCCCCAGTGAGAAGCCCCCAGGACGTTAGGAGAACAGCGCAGTCTACCGTGCGGCCTCAGGACCGATCACTGGAGGCCGAGATGTGAAATTTCACACACAGTTTGCCACAAAATGCCAAAGTCTGCTTTAATGAAGCATCACCCTGGTAAGGATTTGGGAGACGTGCTCCCCACAGCGGCCACCAAGAAATTGGGGTGCTCAAGTGTGCTCAGCGCAGGTGCTCCCAGCCCTGCGGGGGGCCCTCAGAGGACCCAGGTGGGCGAGGCCTGGACCCCAGACCCACAGGCACGGGAGAGCCTGGGTGTGTGGCTTTCAGTCACCAGGTCTGTGGGAGTTTGTCAGGCAGCAGCTGGTGGATGATTCGCGGGGGAAGCAAGGAGAAGGGGCCCAGCTTCATGGCTGGGCTGGTGCCAGACGGGAAGGCAGCTGCAGGGCCCCCATTCCCACGGCCGTCCAGCCCCCCAGTGGGCTGGGGCTGGGATGCGGGGCTCTGGGGTGATTAGGTCGTGAGGTGCGGCCCCCATGAGTGGGATTAGCGTCCTCACAAAAGACCCCAGGAAGCTCCCTCTTCCCTCCCACCACTTGAGGACACAGCGAGAAGGCTCCAGCTGGGACCCAGGAAGGGGCTCAGCAGCCCGGAACCTGCAGCACCCGGTCTCCGACCTCCAGCCTGGGTCTGGGACGTAACTGCCCGGTCGGACAAGCCCCCAGGCCGCGGTGTGGTGCTGCAGCAGCCCGAGGGGGCTCAGGCAGAAGGGAGCAGGCAGCACAGAGCAACGCCACACATGAAACTACACGATGAAGATGAAGATGAAGATTAGCCCCGGCCAGCGTGGCTCTGAGGCTTTGGCGTCGTCCTGCAAAGCAAACGGTCGGCGGTTTGATCCTGCGCAGGCCTGGGTGGCGGGTTCGGTCCCCAGTCGGGGTGCGTGCGAGAGGCTCTCTCACGTCGATGATTCTCTCTCTCTCCCCCCCTCCCTTCCCTTCTCTCTGAAGTCAAAAATAAAATAAAAGTTAAAATATTACGAATGAACAGACATTAAGGGGTCAGCACAGAGTCCAGAAACAAACCCCAGTATTCACAGGACCTTTCTTTGTGACAAAAGCGGCATCAGAGGGGACAGCAGGAACTCGACAGTTTGGTGAGAACTCGGAAGACGGCGAGGAGAGTTAAGTTGAGTCCGTGTCGCTCTTTGTACAGATGAATGGAGATTTGAACACAAACACTGACACTACAAATACAAGAGGAGTTGGGAAAACGTTCTACAGTCTTGGGGCAGAGGCTGCCTTTCTGAGCATGACACAAAATCCAGGAACCAGAAAAATGTAAAAATTGATATTTTCGACTCCATAAAAATGAAAATTTTCTGCGTTAAGAAATACATGCAAAAGGTAAACGAAATGTATTTACAATACACATCACAAAGGGCTACCAACTCCCTCAGCATGAAGACACCCAACCTCACTCACGGTGAGGACACTGCAGGCTAAACCATGCACGGATACTATTTTGTACTTGTCCCACCAGCAAAGCCCCCAAGTCTGAGACTGCTGCTTTGGCCAAGGTGTGGGAGACGCCCCGACACCCGTGGGTGGCAGGGGAGGGGTGTGGGGGCGGGGTGCAGACTGGCGTGGAGTCCCATCCGGGCAAACCCTGTTAACCGGTTAAATGCACGTATCACCTACGCTGGCAATTCCGCTTAGATGTATTCATCAATATTGTTTATCTTTAGGGGTTTTATTGTTTTATTTTTATTTTTTTAAAGATTTTATTTATTTATCTTTAGAGAGGAAGGGAAGGAGAGAGGGAGAGAAATATCAATGTATGGTTGCTTCCTGCGAATTCCCTGCTGGGAACTGGCCTGCAACCCAGGCATGTGCCCTGACTGGGAATTGAACCATGATCTCTTGGTTCACAGGCCACGCTTAATCCACTAAGCTACACCAGCCAGGGCTAGGGGTTTTATTTTTTAAATGTATTTTATTGATTATGCTATTACAGTTGTCCCATTTTCCCCTTTTTACCCCTCTGTCCTGCACCCACCACACCCACATTCTCCCCCTTGGTTCATGTCTGTGGGTCGTACATAGGAGTGCTTTGGCTTCTCCATTTCCCATACTATTACCCTGCCCCCGTCTATTTCCTGACTACCGTTAATGCTACTTATTCTCTGTACCTTTTCCCCCTTCTCCCCCCTCCCCATTCCCTCCATGTGATCTCCATTCCTGTGATTCTGTTCCTGTTCCAGTTGTTTGCTTAGTTTGTTGTTTTGTTTTTTTAGGTTCAGTTCTTGACAGTTGTTTCTTGTCATTTTACTGTTCAGAGGTTTGATCTTCTTTTTCTTAGATGAGTCCCTTTAACATTTCATATAATAAGGGCTTGGTGATGATGAACTCCTTTAACTTGACCTTATCTGAGAAGCACTTGATCTGCCCTTCCATTCTAAATGAAAGCTTTGCTGGATAGAGCCATCTTGGATGCAGGTCCTTGCCTTTCATGACTTGGAATACTTCTTTCCAGCCCCTTCTTGCCTGCAAGGTCTCTTTTGAGAAATCAGCTGACAGTCTGATGGGAACTCTTTTGTAGGTAACTGTCTCCTTATCTCTTGCTGCTTTTAAGATTCTCTCCTTATCTTTAATCTTGGGTGATATAATTATGATGTGCCTTGGTGTGTTCCTCCTTGGGTCCAACTTCTTTGGGACTCTCTGAGCTTCCTGGACTTCCTGGAAGTCCTCTGCCAGATTGGGGAAGTTCTCCTTCATTATTTTTTCAAGTAAGTTTTCAATTTGTTGTTCGTCCTCTACTCCTTCTGATACACCTATGATTTGGACGTTGGAACGTTTAAAGTTGTCCCAGAGGTTCCTAAGCCTTTTAAAAAAATTTTTAAAACAGGATCTTATTGATTTATTTTTAGAGAGGGGAAGGGAGGGAGAAAGAGAGGGAGAGAAACATCACGTGCGGTTGCCTCTCTCATGTCCAGCACTGGGGACCTGGCCTGCAAC
This sequence comes from Trachops cirrhosus, assembly GCA_028533065.1. Lineage (NCBI taxonomy): Eukaryota > Metazoa > Chordata > Mammalia > Chiroptera > Phyllostomidae > Trachops > Trachops cirrhosus. The sequence continues at coordinate 177,869 of CM052546.1, forward strand.
CCAAGCATATGCCCTGACTGGGAATCGAACTGGCAACCCTTTGGATCACAGGCCAGTGCTCAATCCACTGAGCCACACCAGCCAAGGCATTTTTTTTTTAATTCTTGTTTCCTCATTCAATTCTTATTAAATGTTTATTTCTTCCTTCTGCTCCAAATTGTTGATTTGAGTCCTGGTTTCATTCCCATCACTGTTGGTTCCCTGTACATTTTCCTTCATTTCACTTTTCACAGCCTTCACCTTTTCCTCTATTTTGTGACCATACTCAAACATTTTTGTGAGCATCCTGATTACCAGTGTTTTGAACTGCGCATCTGATAGGTTGGTATTCTCTTTGTCACTTAGTTGTATTTTTTCGGAAGCTTTGCTCTGTTCTTTCATCTGGACCACATTTTTGGTCTCCGAATGCCTGTTACGTAGTAAGGGGCGGAGGCTTAGGTGTTTACCAGGGTGGGGCAACCCTTGTCACTGCGCTGTGACGCTGTATGTGGGGGAGGGGTCAGAGAGGGCACAGTGCCGCTTGCTCAGCTCTTTGCTGGCTTTCAGTCACTTCCCCCACTTCCCACAAGCAAACTGGGCCTTCTGGCTGATTCCCGTGTGGGTGAGCTTGTATTCGTTCTATGACCCTGTGGGTTTCTGCAAGGAACTCTCCTGTGAGGCTGGGAATTTCTCCTGCCACCTCAACCCCCACAGGTGTTCTCAGTCTGAGGTTTTGAGTCTTTATTTCTTGCTGGAACCCTGGGTTGTGGGGTCTGTCTCTCTCCCCAGTTGTTCCTCCCGGTTTATCCGCAGGCAAATGTGGGGCTGCCCGGTCCTCCAGCTGCTGCCTTACCCACCCTGGTCCTCGAGATCCTGGTGCCACCTTGCCTCGAGTCCTCTCCACCCCAGCTGCTCCTCTCTACCGTCCTACTGTCTGGATGAACGTTTAACTCCTTGGTTGTTGGACTTCCACACAGTTCAATTTTCCAGAAGTTCTGGTTTTTTGTTTTTAAAATTGTCCTCCTTTTGGTTGTGCAAGGAGACACAGTGTGTGTCCCTACACCTTCATCTTGGCCAGAAGTATATTTATCAACGACTTGATAAAATGTTTCAGACCTCTTCACCGTCCCTGTGGCTCACCACATCCTCAAAAGGCAAGTCCAGGGACACACCTGCTGGGCCAGAGGAGGGCCCGGCCACTGCCCACACCCCCGCTCCCCCAACCGCCCCCTCAGACCCCACCTCCAGCGTCTCCCCAGGAAGCCTGCCCCCTCTGGGTCACAACCGCATCTGCTGTGCTGTCCCCCGATCAGCGCTCCCCACCAGCCACCAGCGGCAACAGAAGGGACGGCGGCACCTGCTTCGTGCACTGCCGAGTCCAGGGCTGCACGCACCTCCCGCGGTGTTTTCTGGACAGAACAGAGTTGCTTGCTAAAATCGTTTTATTGCATTGTTGAAACAAAACACTTCATACTACCCGGAACAGGACACTGTACAAGGAACCAGGACGGGGCAGACGTCCCCTCTTTCTACCTACGCTCTCCCGCTCCTTATTCCTCCTTCTCCTCCTCCTCCGAGGGGGCACGTTCTCCGCCCAGACACACACGAGGACAGAGCCGCTGCGTCTGGCTCAATCGCAGAGGTCTCCACGTCCTGGGTCCGTGCTAAGATGCAGATCCAGCGTCCCCACCGTCACCACGAGTGTCCAGTCCTGTGGGACGATGGAGACGCAGACAGGCGTGTCCTCTCTTCCCGGTCCCGCTCTCCACCTGCCGTCCCCAAACGTGCTCACCAGGGTCTGACCTCTCCCACTTAAGAGCAGCTCTGGCAACTAGAACTTCCCGGAATTTATCTTCTTACTATACTCGGGAAGCCCGAAGTCCGAGATGGAGGTGTGGGGCCCCCCTGAGGGTGGGTGTCCGGGAGTCTGCTCCAAGCCTCCGTCCTCGTGTTCGCTGGGTGCTCTCCCTGCATGCGGGTCTGTCTGTCCCCGATGTCCCCTTTTCATAGCAACGCTAGTCCCACTGCATGAGGGCCCGTCCTAACGACCTAGTTGGAACTTTTGGATCTCTGTCCAGGCCCCATCTCTAACTAGGGCCTCCTTTCCGGTCCCGCGGGTCAGGACTCGAGACTGACGTGCACTTTGGGGAACGCAGTTCAGCCCGACACTCCCACCGCAGGGGGCCTCTTCACGGGCCCATCGCCCGGTGAGTCCTGCAGACAGATCCGTTTCCAAGGCCCGTCTCAGAAGGAAAACACGGGTGGCGCTTACCGGGGGCGACCCAAAGACAGTCACAAAACATGAGAACGATCTATTGGCACCGCTACTGTACCCGACAAATGTCAGCAACAAAAAGCGGCCACATTCAAAGTAAAGCTTGGTCCTTCAAGGGACGGCGCTGTGCTGTTTGAAAACTCATTACGCGCAGTGTCTCGGGCGGGGGGTGGCGGCTGCCTCGGCCGGGGTCGCAGCCCGCGCTCCTGGGGCACCGTCGGCAGTGCCTTGACGCGGCGGGCGGTGCAGCTGGCCGCTCGCGCGCCAGGTCACTTCCCCTGGTCGCGGGGCCGCGCCGGCGCCCGGGAACTTCGCGTCCTGTCCGCGCTCCCGGCCGCCAATAAAGTTGCGTTCCGGGCCCACCGGAAGACGGGCCGTCATCCGCGGCGCGCCGTCGTAAAAGCGCCGGTCTCCCCAGGCGACCGGTAACGCGGCGAAGATGGCGGCTCTGGTGGCGGCGGAGGCCGCGGCGCCCGCAGGCCCGGCAGAGCCGGCCGAAGCGGCGGAGCTGAGCCGCGCCCTGAGCCGCCTGCTGCCCGGGCTGGAGGCCGACAGCAAGCTGGGCCGGCGGCGCGCGCTCGAGGCGCTGCAGCGCGCCCTGGAGGCGGAGCGGCCCGACGCGCCGGCAGCCGATCCCGCCGCCTTCCAGGGCCCCTGGGCGCGCCTGCTGCTGCCGCGCCTGCTGCGCTGCCTGGCGGACCCGGCCGAGGGCTGCCGCGCGCTGGCCGCGCACCTGCTGGCCCTGGGCCTGCGGCGCGCCGCGCGGCCCCGCGACGCCCTGCCGCGTCTGCTGCCCGCGCTCGCCGCGCGCCTGGCCGGCCCGGAGCCCGCGCGCCGCCCGCCGCCCGAGGCCTGCGAGGAGTTGCGCCTGGCGCTCGTGCAGCTGCTACGGCTGGCGGTGGACCTGGGTGGCGCCGCGCTCGCGCCCCACCTGGACGACGCGGTGCGCGCGCTGCGCTGCACGCTGCTCGACCCCTTCGCCGCCGTGCGCCGTGAGAGCTGCGAGTGCGCCGCGAGCCTGGCGCGCGCCACGCCAGGTGTCTGCCTTGCGCGGGGGAGAGGGGGCAGGAAGGGGGCGGGGGCAGAGCGCGCCCCCACACATCCCACCCCACACCTGTCCGGGCCGCCCCTGCTTGGTCCCCAGCTGCGGTCCCCTCTTGGGCTCTTTCTTTCCTCCTGATGCTTTCACTTCCCGTGGTTCTCAGAATGCGGCGCCCACTAAGTTCACGTGGGCCTGCGATGGGCCTGGCCCTCAACAGGGGACTAACCCAGATGCTGGAAGGACCACACTTGGACACACACTGCTCCAGCCTTTTTTCATCCCGGGTTCCCTCTGGCACCCACCAGCCCTCTCTGACTTCCTGTCCTCTGGTTTGGCCCGCTCTCCCCCCAAATGGAGGGAGCCTGCTTCTCTCCTGCTTCCTGCCCATCCATTCTCCCTTATTTTAGAAATGCTAATCTGACCCCAACATGTTCTTTTCCTAAGCAGCCCTTTCCCCAGCGTCTAACTGCTTCCCCAGTTCTCACTGCATCCGGGCTGGAGTGGGAAATGGGAGGGGAGCACCTGCCGAGTCCCGTTGGAAAGTCTTGCAGGAGGAGGGAAGCCTTACGGGGAACCTGGGGGATGGGCAGTCAGGAGGGACCCAGCCTTGAGGAATAAGCTTGGCGGATAGGAGCGAAGAGGAGGCCAGAGGGAAGACGGCGGGGCAGGTGGGAGTTGAGCTGAGTGCCAGGGAACCCTGGAGGGTGTGGGGGAGGGGCCGACCTGCTGGGGTGCTGGCAGTGAGAGGTTACAGGAGAGCTGGCAGGAGAGGCTGGGGCCGTAACTAATCCGTATTTAGATGGCGTTGGCTTGGACTTAGGGCAGTCTGCTAACAGAGACAGAGGAAAATGGGCCCGACGTTGTGAAGGTAGAGCTGGCAGGATCTCCTTGGAATTCGGTGAGAGCTGAGGGAGAAGTTGGGTAATGTTGTGTCCGGTGTGGACTGAAGTGGTGCGTTCCCGGGGAGCCAGGGCAGGTGCCTGGGCTGCAGAAGGCCAGTGGGAGTCACGGCTGCTAACGCATTTCCCATCCACCCTCCACGGCCTGTCCCCTGGTTCTGTGCAGCCAGGAGGGGGCACTGGTGCTCATGCTTCCCGGACACTGTGGGTGGGCTTCCTCAGTGGACTGGGGGTTCTGGAAGGGCAGGGCTGTCCCCCCAGCATGTGGCATGGCGCCTGCCGGGAGGAGGGGCTCCTTGAGTGCTGAGTGAAAGGCTGTTTCTTCTGCTTGAGGCACCGCCCCACCCGCCACCATCCCCTGGCCCACCCACCCAACCTGGGCGAGGGCCTCTCCTCCAGAGTCTGTCACCCCTGGCGGCAGGAGAGTGAGAACGCGTCTAAAGTGTTGCTGAAATAGCCATCTAGAGATGGGTCTCAAGCCAAGACCAGAGCAGGGGCCAGGTCTGCACAACAGGAGGGTCAGCCTGTGCTGAGGACCCACCCCAGTGCTGGGCATCTGGCTCTGGGCACAGCCGGAGGCTGGGGTGTGGACAGTGTCCTGGCTCAGTGTCTGTCTTTTGGTCAGCACCCCCCTCGGGCCCTCCCCTTCCTCACCTTCAGCTGTGGCCATTTGGGTCACGTGCCTGCTCCCACGTCTGTCCCCGCACCCGTGTCTGCTCCTGTGCCTGCCGCAGGGACCTGGATGGGGAGGAAGGAGGCCCCAGGGGCCACGGCCTGTCCTGGGTGCCCCTGGGGGGCCGGGCTGAGGGGCCCGGAGCAGCCCTGCTGACGGCGGCCTTCCTGCCCCGCAGACCACTTCCACATGCAGTCGGAGTCTCTTGTCGGCCCCCTGATGCAGAGCATCTCCCACCAGCACTGGAAGGTCCGTGTGGCCGTCGTCGAGGCCACGGGCGTGGTGATCCAGTTCGGCAGCGGGAAGTCCGTGGACGACGTGCTTCCTCACTTCGCTCAGCGGCTCTTCGATGACGTCCCCCAGGTACTGACCGGGAGGCCCCCGGCCGGGCTGCAGGGTGCGAGGCTGTGGTGCACTTCCCTCTTCTTTGTTAAAGTGTTTGCGTGGCAGCAGATGTCCTCGCCTCAGCCCCCGGGGCCCCAGCTCGCTTCTCGGGGAAACGGGAGAGCTGAGTTGTCGTGACCCATGTGTCATTGTAGAGGAGCATCGATGTGTGGTTGCCTCTCACACGCCCCTACTGGGGACCTGGCCCGCAACCCAGGCACGTGCCCTGGCTGGGAACTGAACCTTCAATCCTTGGGTTTGCGGCTGGTGCTCAGTCCACTGAGCCACGCCAGCCAGGACCACATGTTGTTCTTCATCCCGGGACGAGGAGGGGAAAGATCTCGGCCTGCAGGTTACGGAAGCATCTTTGATGCGCCCCCACCGGGCAGACCGAGTCGGGAAGTCGCCATGGCTGGCAGCCCAGGTCTGGGAGGAGGGCGGGGGCTTGTTCCACTAGGCGCTAGGTCTCGTTGGCCGACACACAGATGCAGACGGAGTGCTGACTTTCTTGTCGGCAGGAGCCACGTCGGAGGGCGTGGTGGCTTCTCACACACCCCAAGGAGCAGGGAAGGCTGCCCCCCAAGGGGAGGAAACATGAAGGGGACGCATGGGGGCGTGCTTGCAGGCAGGGGCCCCCAGAGCGGGAGGAGGGTGCCCTGTGGCCCCTGGGTGCTGGCCAGGCCCCGCCCCTGACAGTGGAGGAACTGTCGAAATAGTTCCGTGTCAACGTCCAGATGCATCAGCGACCCTGAGAAACAGCCAGGAGCACCTGGCGTGATGGCCCGTGCTCTCTGAGTAGCGTCCCTGCGTCTGTCGGCGGCCGACTGCAGACAGTGTGAGTCACAGGCGTGTGGCCCTGGCTCCAGCGTCCGGAGGGTCTGCAGCCACAGGACGCCCCCAGACGGCCGTGTGCCCTCCAGGTCGCCGTTCTGTTTTCCTCGGTGACAGGCGTTTCTGGAACTCCGGTTATGGCTCTGGCTATTTACTGTTCCAGGACGAGTGCTCTCGTCGTCGAAACTGTTCTCACTGACACACAGCCCCTCTGAGCTGGGCCTCCTGGGTGCGTGCAGGGCGCTCAGCTGCAGCTGCGGGCCCGCCGGGCAGCCGCCGGTGCTGCGTGCTCTCCCCGCGCTGAGCGGGGACTGGGGCACTGCTGCTCTCACAGACGGGGAGCGCGCCCAGAGCGCAGGCCGTCCCCTCCTGGCACTCTCCCCTGCGGCTTTGTCGCCTGGTCTCCAGGACACGTCCGAGGACGTGGAGGGGGTTCCCGGCTGGCGTTTTGGCCAGATGGGCTGGTTCCCACACAGGAGGCTGCAGACACGTTTTTGCTTTGCAGTGCGAGGTTCTGAGGGTCGGGCCAGAGCCTAGAGGACTCGGGCCAGGGTGTCGACCGTGGCCCCAACCTTCCCTCTCCGGGCCTGAGATGACCTGTGAGCTGAGCGAGTGCCTGGAGTGGCTCCGGGACGGGGGCTGGGCGGCCGTGCCCGTGTCCACATGCACCCCGGCGCTGTCCTGTCCCGGCTGAGCCTGTGCTTTCTGCCCCACGCAGGTGCGACAGGCGGTGACCCGCGTGGTGGGGGGCTGGCTGCTGGACCTGCGGGACCGGTACTCCTTCTTCCACAAGCTCATCCCGCTGCTGCTCAGCAGCCTCGACGACGAGATGCCGCACATCGAGTGAGTGTGACACGGCGCGTCCTGGTGCCGCTTGTCGGGCCATCACTGACGTCGGCACCATGGCCTTTGCTCCGGGGCCTCTCCCCCCAGTCTGTGGGCTGTGAGAGCCCAGGCGTAAACGGGGCTTGGGGGTTCAGACGTGACTCTGCCTGGGTAAGCCCTGGGCCCCCGTGTGCGCCCAGGCAGCTGTCAGTGCCGTCTCTGGAGCCGAGAGACGCCCGGCAGGGCTCCTGGCCCGTTCTCAGGTCGCTGCCGGCACCCGGCCCTCCCTGACAGTGTCGGTCTGTCCTGTCGGTCTGTCCTGCAGGCATGAGGCCGCCAGCCTCTGGGAGAAGGTCGGCCTGCAGTGGCAGAAGGAGAACGAGGAGGACCTCAAGGACAAGCTGGACTTCGCCTCCCCCCCTCCCGCCCATCACCCCTCTCCAGGTGCGCGGCCTCCCCTGGGACAGCGACCTGGGCGAGTCTCTGTCCACGCAGGAAGCAGTGCCCGGCCCCGGCCGTGGCAGCTGAGAGCTGGGAGGCACTGTGGGCAGGACCAGTATCCTCAGCCTCCTGCGTGGCCTGTGGTATCCTCCCCACCCTGGGCCAGCTCTGTCCTGAAGGGGTCTCCACAGCGGTGCAAGTGGCCACGACAGATGTGCCCTGGCTCCCGCGGAGACCCCGCCGGGTGGGCCCCCAGTGCAAGGCCATGGCCAGCTGGGAAGCACTGGCCACTGCAGCTGGTGGAGGAGCTTTGGAAATGGGGTACTTTGTCATCTACCAGAAATGCTGCTGCGGTAGGCTTTACGTAACGAAGCAAACGCAGGTCACAGGTGGGACGCAGGGTGCACAATATTTGGGGTGATTCCACACTCGGAACACGTGTGGCCAGTGTCAACCCCTGCACACAGGTTTTGTGGCCTGTGTCCTCCGGGGCAGGTGCTGAGCAGTGGGTGGTGGATGGGGGCTGGCCTGGCACGCGCGCGCGTGTGTGTGAGCGAGCGAGCACGGGCCCGCAGGCTGTCCCAGGTGCTGCAGCCCTCAGGGCAGCGAGGTGTCGCCTCCCTGTGGGTGTGTGGCCTGCGACGCCCCGACCACGCAGGGAGCTGAGTCCCTTCGTGGGCTTGCCTCACGCACTCCGCACAGGTCACCTTAGGTCCAGCTCCAGCTCAGCGCTGGGTCCGTGTTCCGAGTCGGGCAGCCTCGTCTGCTGGGGAGTGTCCAGACCGCCCTGTGCATCCCGGGCCTGGCCCTCGGTCAGGCTCGTGCGGGGCTGCTCCCCTCTCCTGGTCCTTGGCTTGGGCCCACCTGGCGGCCCCGGTGGCACTGTGCGCCCCCCTCCCGCCCCCCTCTCCTCCAGCAGACAGTGTGCCGCTTCTGAGCAGGAGCTTGACTCCCCTCGTGTCTCTCGAGGGGGCGGTCTTGTCTGAGCCTGCAGCGCAGCACCTGGAGCAGGTGTGCCAGGCGCGGGGTCCGCTCAGCAAGTGCCTGTGGGCTGGACGGTCTCACTGTGGCTGAAGCACAGACTTGAGTGGCTGAGCAGACGGCTTTGACAAGGTGACGACTCCCTGCCGAGAGACGGACACTGTTCTCCAGCGCCGGGCCTGTCCAGCAGGGCGCAGCTGGGGGGGTCCAGTCAGGCAACGTCCCTGTTCCCGAGGGAACGGGGCGTGAGTCTCCTGTCACGACACCGGGATGAGTCCCCAGCTCTGAAACAAGTAGTCGCCTGACAAAGCACCCCTCCCAGGGCAGGCGGGACAGCTGCCCGCGGCTGTGCCCGCCCACCGTCGGGGGTGACTGCTTTCCAGGGCCCTTCTGCTTTGAAATCCCCCTTCTGTCGAGAGTTTTCCTTGGCGATGCTTGAGGGGAGAGGGAGCTCTCTTCACAGGGTCACGTGGCTCGCCAGACCTCGTGACACAGGAGAGCAGAGTTGGTGGCTTTAACTCGAGGGAGAAGTGAGTGGCACTGCTCAGTCAGTGCCGTCTTTGGGTGGAGGGCCGCCTGCGTGCTCTCCTGTCCCCGGAGCCCAGGCTGGCCGCACCTGGATGCGTGTTCCCCCCGGGCACCTGCCCAGGAGCCATCAGAATGCTGCGCAGAGAAGACAGGGGTGGGGGCTGAGGAGAGGTGGCCAGGGAGGCAGGGTGCGAGCCCCAAGTGAGGAAGGTGGTGACTGCCCGCTGTGGGGCGGGGCCGGGCCTGGGCCTCCCCAGCCTGCAGCCACCACAGCACCTCCTGCACATTCTCGGGCCCCGCCCCCCCAGGGGCGGGGCAGCTGAGGCCCAGAGGGGAAGGTACTTGTCCACCGAGGCAAGTCAGGGCTGGCGCCAGACGGGCCAGGTCTCAGGGCCAAGCAGGTGCTCTCTCTGTCATTTCCTTCCCCCCCTTCTCCGGTGGCCCCTCAGCCCCTGCGCCCCGGGAAGGGCGATCGGTAGGCACGTCCCGGAGGCTCTGCCTTTGTGCGTGGTGGAGCTGCCTGCCCGTGCTGCGAGCTGGCGATCTCAGTCCAGACAGACCTGCCATTGGACCTGGGTAAACACATTAAGAAATCGATGGTCTGTTTTTCCGCTTGCAGTTAAATGGCGCTTAGTCTGACTGTGCAAACCATGAGCCAAGTTAATGTTCCGTATGCTTCTGACTCACCCGTCCGGGTTTCCTGCTGACCCTTCCCTGATCCAAGAGGAAGGAGAGAGATGCTTAAAAACAAAGTGAGGGGGCGGGGCCCCGTCCTCCCCAAGCTCCCCCGAACCTGCTTCGCCCACACCGAGGGAGGGCTGCACTCTGATGCAGCAAGGACCATGCAGAGCACGTTGGGGGCTCGGGGCTGGCCTGCGGCGTGCCTGCACAGATCCACAGTAAAGCCCCAAGTCAGCTGCTCTGAAAGCGACTTCAGGGTTAGGAGAAATTACTTGGCAGTGGGAGAAATGGGGTAGAAAACAGGTTGCCCGTGTCGCCGTGAATACTCAGCAGGGTCCTCAAGCTCCCGCACCAGGACAGGAGGTGAGGAGCAGCGATCGGCGCCACAGCTGTGCCAGGCACTGCACATGCCGCGGGCGAGGCTCTGTGGCAACGGACGGCAGGCAGACACTCGGCGGAGGCCCCTGTGCTCTGAGTGGGGCTCTCCAGGGCACCCCACGAGGGCTGTACTCTACGTACAGCACGCACCCGGCACACAGTCTGTGCGCACCTCACGCACGGCACGTACTTAAAGTGCGGCGCGCACGCTCTGCGTGCACGGCGGGTGACGCCCTAGAGTTTGGGGGTTGGCTGCCACCGCGCTGCAGAACCCGGTGCCGACACACGTGGACCCGCCCACTGGCAGGTGAAAGTTTGGTCATGGGCTGTCGGAGAGGAGACCTGCACGTGGCACTGCGCACCTGGGCGCCACGGGCGCGTCCTTGGGACTTACATCCGCTGCCACTGCTGCAAGGTAAAGGCCTTACGTCGTTTCTCAGCCAAAAGTAGCCAACGCCTCGGAGGAGTTGGGAGCTGCAGGAACGAGATCCAGGCGCCGCAGTGGAGAGCAGCGTGGCAACTCCGAGCTGCGGACACTCACTCCCTGTGTGCTCCTGATGCCCCGACCCCACGCGCAGCAAAACAGACGGGCTGCCTGGGGCCTGCGCGTAGCACCCACAGCAGGGCGTCCCGGTGGCCCAGCTGGACATGGCCTGGGGCCACTACCAGAGGTGTGGACACATGTGTCGTGGTCTCTCCGTGCGCGGGCGTTACTTGGCCCTAAAAGGAATGAAGTTCTGATACTACGCTACAGCGTGGATGAATCTCAGAAACATTACGCTTAGTAAAAGTAGCTCATGTACGTGAAATTTCTGAGAAAGAACTGGAGGCGCAGAAAGCAGGTTAGCAGCCCTGGAGGCGGGGCTGGGGGCGATGCAGGCGCCCCAGACGGCTGTGGCAGTGCTGGCGCAGCTCTGCCAGTCGGCGGGCGCTCGGCACTCGCGAGCGGCTCCATGACGGGGGACGAGGCGTGCCTCCGTGATGCTGCTCCGGCAAACGCGTGGGGCTGGGCCCACGTGGGCAGGCTGTGCGTTCACCGGGCATTTCCTGAGGACTGCGGGCCCCTCGCCCGGAGCAGGCACCCGCGCCGGCACCGGGAGCAGCCCTCAGTGTCCCCACCTGCCTCTCGGCCCAGCCGCCAGGACCCAGGGCGGCAGGCGCAGGCCAGCTCTTGCCCTGTGCAGACAAGCGCCGCTGGCAGCCGGCACCACGGGGCCCACAGCCCCTACTTCAGCCTGGGTTTCCCTGAAAGGAGGCACCTCGCTGAGGCACGAGGAGCCCCTGGGACACCGCCCGCGTCACCGGCTGCCTGTTGGGCTGTCCCTGCGTGAGCCTGCCCCGGCCACTGCTCACTGCGCGTGTGGTCAGCGGTCTTTCCGTGGGTCCCATTGGTTTTCGACGGCTTTCGTGCGCGGTACGGTCTCGTTTGCTTACACCTCAGGTCCTGTTTGCTGCCTGTGACACGGGGAAGCCCCTGGGACTCACACTAGAGGGAGAACCAAGACTCAGTTCTGCCGAACCGGACCTTCGGGGAACTGTGACCTTGGAAATCTTGGTGCCAGAAGTTTGAACTCCCCCTGAGGATGGAGCTGGAGTGGTTGAGCTCGCCGGTGTGAGAGTGCTCTGCTCACACACACAGCCTTGCACCTGCTGGCCGGATGATGGCGAGCGTGCTAAATGCATGTAAAGGGAAAACTCGGCTGTGCCTGGGCCGGAAAACCCACCGGGTGAGGAGGCTCTGCCGCAGCTGTGCTGCACGGGGCCCGGACGGCACCCGTGTGCCGGGACGGAGACAATGGGAAGGAAGAGCGTCCGGCGTGGGCGTGCACACGTGCAAGGACGGTCCAGAGCGGGGCGGTGAGCAGGGACAGGGCCCACCGGGGACCCAGAGGTGAGACCTAAAGCTGTGGCCCTCCGAGGACAAGCCTCTGGGGCCTGGAGTCGGGAGAGCTTCCGTAGGTGCATCATCAGAAGCTCCCTCCGCGAGAGAATGACCCGGAGATCAGACTTTATCAAAATGAAAACTGCCGCCTGTGAAAGATCTCACTCGGAGCAGGAAAGGCCACAGACTGAGAGAACACGTTTGCAAATTATGCAGACGGGGACTTGTGTCCAGAATAGAGAGAGAACAGGCAGCCCAGCCCTGGCCGGCGAGGCTCGTGGGTCAGCGTCGTCCCGTGACCGCAAGGGCGTGGGTCCGACCGCGTCCAGGTGCGTGGGGCGGCAGCCGATGGACGCTCCTTTCTGGCATCAGCGTTTCTCTCCCTGTCTCTTGCAAAGCCATGAAAAAAAGTCTTCCTGCGAGGATTAGAAAAAAGAACAATCTGATTTTTTAGTGGCCAAAAAGCGTTTGAAAACACTTTGCTGGTGAAGCCACGCAGCTAGCGGGTAAGCAGATGAGAGAGACTCCATGATTCATCGTCAGGGAAAGCAGGCAGACCACCGGCCACTGCGGGCGGCGTCCACGCCAGACCCCCACAGCACGCGCGGGGGTGCTGGGGAGGACTTGGAGGAGCCGGAACTTGCACCGGCGGGATGAAACCGCGCAGCCACTTTGGAAAACTGTTTGGCAGTTTGTTAAACTCTAAACGTGCACTGGCCACCGGCCCACGGGTGCCCCCCTACACGTGAGAGCAGCATCCGCAGACCCGCCATGGCGGCAGCCACAGGCCCACCCCTGCCAAGGGCTCGGGAGCCCTGTGCCCTGGAGGGCCGCTCAGCCCTCAAGGGTCTCAGATGACTGCAGAGGGAAAGGAGCCAGATGAAAAGCCGTACACTGCTATCCGCCTGTAGAACGTTCTAGAGCTGGCAGTTTGTGGTGCCAACAGGCCCGGGGGCTGCGTGGGGCAAGGGCGGAAGTGGGGGGCGTGGCAGGCACGGCGGGGGAGGGGGGCACCGCGCCGGGAAGGCCCTGGCGTGAGTCCGGGCACCTTGTCCTCGCTGCTGCCTCCCCAGCCAGTCTGCATCTGAGACCTCAGAATAGAGCCCGCAGCCCTGCCGTGTGGACCCACATCCCTTTCCTCACTGACCCCTGAGATGCTGTGAATTTCACGGTTTATTTTTCACCTTCTTCGTCTAGAGCGTCGCCCGGGGTTGGGCTGCCGGGAGCTCGTCTTCAGAAACCTCTGCAAGGTCCTCCCCGCCATCTGTCACGACATCACGGACTGGGTGGTGGCGACGCGGGTGAAGTCAGCGCAGCTGCTGGCGGTGCTGCTGCTGCACGCAGAGGACCACGCCACGCAGCACCTCGAGGTCCTGCTCCGCACCCTGCTGCTGGCCTGCGCTGACGAGGAGCCGGCCGTGGTGCGCAGCGTGAGTGGCCTTTTCCGGTCGCACGTGGGGAGCTACGGCTCTCGGAGGGGCAGGTCTGTGTCCCAGGCGAAGCGCCTGCAGCCCCAGCCGGTGCCACAGCGGGTCCCCGGACAGCGAGCGCCCTGTTCTCAGACCGAGATGCCGCATGGCGCGGCCATGGGGGCGGGGCTCTGTGCATTCTCAGAGCCGGGCGCTGCAGGGCCTGGGGCCCCTGTTGGGGACCCTGCGGGGACGGAGCCCTTCCACCAGCCCCACTCGCTGCCAGAGAAGTGGGGAGTGGGGGTCGTCCGCCCTGCTGGGGGCCGCCCGGGCCCCTCCCACCCCCACCCCGCATCTCAGCAGCATCTGCATGTGCACGGGGACGCCCTGGCCGGCGCCCTCAGCCCGTGTGTCCCCGCAGTGCACACGCTCCGCGGAGCTGGTCGGCACGTTCGTCAGCCCGGAGGCCGTCCTGAAGCTCATCTGGCCGATGCTGAAGAAGTCGCCCTCCGCCTCCGGCCTCCTGGTGCTGGCCTCCATCGTCCGGGGCTGCCCGAGGGAAGCCCTGCGGCCGCACCTGAGGGCCGTGGCGGCAGAGCTGGCCGGGACTCTCGTCCGGCAGGGGTCGGAGGAGGTGAGTGCATGGGGGCGGGCGCGCAGCGATTTGCGGCCACCTGGCCACCTGTGTACTGACGAGAAGCATAGGTGTGGTTTTATCTCACTCAGACAGTTGGCCGTCGTTATCGGTGGTTTTTTTATCTGATGACCTACAGGGAAGGTCAGCGCCCCTGACTCATCAGTCAGGTGTCACCCATTTTCCAAGTCACCTCGGGGCGTGACTGTCGATGACAGTGGGGCGTGGGGCAGCGCATCCGACCAGCAGGGGTGGCCGGGATGCCTGCTCCCTAAACGTGGATTGGGGGTTATTTCAGAAATCAGACAGAGTCACCCTCCCAGACCCAACTGCCCAGGCTTGAAGGGGCCGGGCTGCAGGAAGAGTCGGGGCAGGCTGTCAGCTCCGACCCAGGGCTGCTCGGGGGGTCGGGTGGTGGTGCCAGGCGGGGTCTGGGCCCGAGTGGGCCGCGCTGGGCCGTCCAGGAGGCAGCGGGGTGCCACAGGAGTTGTTTACTCTTGGTAGCGGGAGGCACAGGAACGCCCCCAGCACCGTCTCCCAGCCTCCGTGGCTGCTCCCTCGCATTCTCACCTGGCCTGCCACCCTCCACCTTTCCTGGGCCCGGGCGGTGGGGGTGGGGCTGCTCTGAAGCAGACCCTCGGGCCGGGTCACCTCACTGGTCACGTCCGCATGACTGCGTAGGGTCACGGACACGTGAGAGCTTTAAAAGCACGAGTGAAAACCCCGAAAGCTGTCACCGAGAGTAACACGGGTTCGTGCACTCCCAGCGTGGGCCCTGCTGCCCGTTGTCCACACGATTCCCCGAGGCCCGGCACCGCTGCGTGGCCCGTGTGGCCCCAGGCCGTGGCTGACGGGCCCCCACTCTGTCCGCAGCTCCGCTACGGCCAGCACCTGCTGCTGTGTGTGCAGGCCCTGGTGTGCGCGGGCCGGGAGGACTGCCGGGGGTGCGGCCTGCCGCTCCTGCAGGTGCTGCTGACCGTGATGGCGCTCCCGGGGGCCGCGAGCCTCGGCGACCAGGTGAGCCTGCCCTCGGGTGCTGGCGCCCGCCTCCGAACACCGTTAACGTCTCTTTAGAGCCCCGAAGCCCCCTGGTCATGGTCAGCTCCGCTCTGCAGGAGCGTGAGGACGACTTGGGGGGTCTCGGGGAGCGGGCTGCCTTTCTCACGGAGAGATCGCTCGCTCTGGCTGCGCGCTGGTCTGCCTCCTGAGCAGGGGTGCAGCTGGTGTTGACATCCCTCGAGCAGAAACCCAAGTGGGAAGCCGGGTCTGCAGCCCGAGGCTGCCGGGACTCCCTTCCGAGGGCTTGCGTTCTGTTCCTCCTCGCGGGGACAGGGACACAGCTCACCTGGTCCCCCCCGCAGGTGGCGACTCTGAGCGTGGGGAGGGGACGGTCCCAGCTCATGCCTCGCACCTTGCAGGTTCAGGAGACCATGGACGCGCTGGCCGCGGCAGAGGGCGGAGGTGACAGCCAGGACCTCTACCGCGAGCACACCGGGCCCCTCCTGGAGTGGCTGGCCGGGTCCCAGCAGGACTGGACCGTGCACTCCCCGGAGCTCCTGCAGTTCAGCGCGCTGGTCGCCCACGCAGGTGAGCCGCCCACGAAGCAGTGCCCCCTGCGGGCTGAGCTGCACCGAGGCCACCGTTCAAAAGCCACTCACAGTCACTGCCACCTGTGCCTGCAGCGAGCGTGCAGAAAGGCTGAGGAGGCCGCCCTGGAGCTGGACTGCCGCTCGCCGGGCCCGCCCGGCACAGGCACTCACGGCTCCTCCATTGCCTGCGGCCCTCGGGCCGGTCTCGGGCTCGTGCGGCACTCAGCAGTGGCTGGCGGTGGTCGCTAGCTGCGGGAGCCCCGGGTCCCCACCCTTCCCACGGGTCCGCCACCAGCGCCCGGTGCGGCCTCTCCCTGGGGTGAGCGGTGCCGCGCTCCGGTTCTCCGGCACAGAGGCGGTGTGTGTGCCTCAACATTCAGGGGGTTTTCAGCAAAGGCATTTGAGTGACTTTCCGCGTACGTACGGGACGGGCTTACAGCTGTGAGTCTGCGGAACCGCTGCTCCAGGGCCACACGTGCATCAGTGCGCTTCTCGTGCGAACAGCGCAGGCCTGCTTCCTCCGCGCAGCCGCCCCGAGCTGTCCCGGGGGAGGAGGGTCAGGGCGCCTCCGCGTGAATGGACAGCGGGTCTGCGTCCAGGATGCCGAGTGGGGGCTCCGAGTGGGGGCCTCCGGCCCCCTCCCTCCCCTCTGGGTGTGGCAGGTGTTGTCCCTGCTGGCGCGTGGCCGGGCGACCTGCCTGTCCACCCTGGCCCCTGGACAGTGCCCACGGCCTGGCAGCCGTTCCCCACAGGGCCCGACGCTGTGAGACCCGGAAGAAACCAGCACGGCTCCTGGTCAGCCGCGTGCGGAACCTCGTCTCCGCGTCCGGAGGCCGAGCGCTGGCCCTCGTGGCAGACGCTCTCCTGCCTCGCAGCCTCGCCCTCCTCTCCGCCGAGCGGCCTGGCTCCGTGTGGCAGAGACACTGCTGAGCGGGCAGCCCCCGCCTCTCCCCCCAGCCTCTCGCTGGGCCCCGTGTATTCAGTTTTGAGTGTTTACTGAGTGTTTCCCAGACAGTCTCACAGATCAGGTTATTCGGCGCTCACGGTGCAGGTGGGGACGCGGGGCGCGCACGCCTGGGAGAGCAGGCTGGTGTTCTTGGCAGGAAAGCCGGGGCCCGCACTGGCGGCACCTGCGGTAGTCCCCTGAAGTCTGCCGTTCCGATTTGCAATTTTAAAAAGTATTTCTCGTGGAGGGAGCACACCTGGTTGACACCTGGGGAAACAAACCTGTCCGGGCCCACCTCTCACGTCTCGGCCAGGAAGGTGTTGACAGGGTCACGTGAAGCGGCAATAGCAGGTTTTAAAACCACGGTGTCATGGCGCGGGCGTGTCTCCTCCCATGCCTTCTGTGTGTCGTGCAGGTGGGGTGTGCTGAGGGAGCCCAGCGTTCACGCACGCGGGGTGTGTCCATGTGCATGCGTGCGTGTGCGTGCGTGTGCGTGCGGACGCCCGGAGGAAGTGCGACCGTTGAGCACCATGCTCTGGGGGAGGGGGTGAGTCCGCTTCCTGATCTACCCTTTGCTTCCCTGCGTTCTCCGAGTTCTCCGTGTGGAGCAGGCGCTGCTGTCCTGAACAGAAGACAGAGCGTTTGTGGAGTTTCACTCGGCAGGTTCCTTCAGTTCCTTCCGTGCGAAGTTCTGCAAGGAGATGGTTTTTCCAGTTTCACTGTGAGCTTCTCCGCGTGGAGAAGCGTGGCTGTCTACCAAGAGGGGGCTGAGCAGGAGAGAGGCGGAGGTCGCAGCACGTCCCACCGCGCCAGGCCGGTGCTTCCGGGCGAGCCCTGAGCATGGTGGGCGCCGCGTCCACGGCGCAGGCGGGAGGCGCAGCCCACCCACGTTAAGAAGGTGGGTTTGAACGGGAGGCCACCGTCCCTGGGTTGGATTGGGCCCAGAGTCGACAGCACACCCTTGGTGGTGGCGGCTAGAAGCTGCGCTTGGCGTGGCCGGCGGCACCGTGAGCAGCCAGAGCTTATGCTTCCAGAATCATCTGCATCTCCTGAGCCTGTTATCCAGCAACCACACTCACGAGAACCTGGCCTGCGGAAACCACGCCAATGAAGGAGAAAGCCAGGTGCCAGAAGGACTCGGGGGGCGTTCAGTGGCAGAAGTTGAAAGTGGCCCAGACACCCGGCAGGAAGTCCCCGGCACGACAGCCACGGCAGCCCGACGGGATGCCGCGCTAGTGGCGCGAGCCGCCCCGGCAGCAGAAGGTGGCTGCCGATGGCCGTCCGCACATCTCGATGGGGTCACGCCACGGAGGCACCCAGAAGCATCCAAGGAGCAAGTTCCAGTTGGGGGGTGTGTGTGTTCAACATTCTGCGTGCCAGCCGGCCCCTCCCGTGGCCTGTGGGCAGGGGGCACGTGGCCCGTCCCCTCCGCCCCACAGCGGCTTTGACTGTGGGGTTCCAACGCCTTTCCAGCTGGTCGCACTGTGGAGAGAGGCAAACCACAAACCCAAACCAAAGGCCAAATGGCTACAGGGGAGCACGGCCCTGCAGCTGGGGCTGCCTTCCCAGTGAGGACCCCCGCCAGGCCCCTCAAGTCGGGCTGCGGGCGGGTCCTCGAGGCCACGGGCCTGGGAGTGGGGCGCGTGGGGGCGCACAGCACCGAGGTCTGCCCTGCGGCCCCGGGAGGTCTGCGGGGAGGGCAGGCAGGCGGGAGGGACGGCAGCCACCTGCTCCCACGCCGCCGTGCGCCCACCTCAGGCTCGACCCCCACCCGGGCCCCGCCCGTGGGACCTGGCCTGACCTCGTCTGTGAAAAGGCTTCACTGGACGTGGTTCATATCAAGAAACAATTCTTTATAAAAAGCAAAAACCGATTTTCAGACGGGAAGGAACAGCGGGCTGGCGGTCAGGAGGGCTGGCCACAGGGAGGGGCAGCTTCTGGCACACCCGGACACTCCCACGTGTTTTCATTCGTGGTGACACTGCGTGTTGACGCGTCTCATGACGCGTCTGGGCCACGCGCTGCCGGCCCGCCTTCTCCAACAGTCGTCTCCAGTGGGTCCCCGAGCGGCCCGTCCCCCACCAGGGCTGCACCGCGTCCCCAGGGACCGGTTCCCACTGCGTGCTGGGTGCAGCACACCGAGGGGACCTGGGATGGCCCCTTCGCCCACCGCCTTGCAGTTCCCTCCTTCCCCTGACGGGAGCGCTGGTCTGACGCGGAGCGCAGGGAAGGACGTGTGTCCCTGTCTGTGCAGGGCCGGCGGCCCGGGGGCAGTGGCCGCCTGCTGGGTCCGCCCTGGGGCCCTGTCCACTCCGCAGGAAGCAGGTGGGCGGGTGGTACTTCCTCCTCTGACGGGGAGCCACCGGCGCTTGTCCCTGCGCAAACCGGAGAGGACACGAGCCCGGACACCTGAGCGAATGCTCGGCCAGTGCGGACGTGCCCCGCCCCACGGCCGCGTTGGCGTCTCCGGGTCGCAGGCGGCAGGTGACACTGCCCACAGGTGTGTCTCCGGGTCGGAGCCGTGTGAGGTTGCAGTCGCCTCACCTGCACCCTCGCGTTCGTCGGCGCAGCACTGTGAGCCGAGGGTCAGGCGACCCTGGTGGTCCGGACCGGAGTCGACAGTGGGCACGGGGCCTAGGGGGGCGGGGTGGGGGCGGGGCCTGTGGCCTGAAGCTCACGTCTGCGCCCAGTCGCGAATCCGGGAGTCCCCATGCGCCCGGAACCTTGCGCACCGCCACCCGGGACTCACTGCACTTCTCCAGCCACCACAGAGGAGGATGGCTGTCAAGGTCAGGGGCAGAGTGGGCAACTCATGTCACTGAATTCGGTTGCTACTTAACACGTTGCTTGACTTTATTTTTCAAGGACTTGGAAACTGTAAGAAAGTGGTTTGCAAAGTGAACGAGTAGGGCAGGGGTGTGGAACTCACTGTCACCGAGGGCACGTCAGCCTCGCGGTGGCCTTCAGAGGGCCGACTGTAACTTTAGGACTGTATAAATGTAACCGCTCCTTAACTAGGGGCAGAAACAAGTGCCGAGCCAGATAAAGCCCTCGGGCCTTGTGTCTGCCACCTGTGGATCAGCATAATCGGAGGCTTGAACGTTCTCGGGCACCTCTGTCCGATCCCCCAGAAGGGACCCTCCTTCCACAGCCGGGAGCGCCCTCTGTCTGCGCACAGGGGCAGAGCGGTGGTCTGTGTTGCAGGCCCTGCCCTCGGAGAAGCGCTGCCCCACCTGGTCCCCGTCCTCCGGAGCTGCCTGCAGCCTGACAGAGACCCCCAGATGCGCCTGAAGCTCTTCTCCCTCCTGTCCCGGACGCTGCTGAGAGCAAAGGAGACTGTGGACTCCCAAGGGTATGTGGCCCCCCTCACACAGCTGCCCCATGCTGCCCCCACCCCACACTGTCTGGGGTGGGGTGCCGCCCCCGCCCGCACGGAGGTCTCAGGCTGGAGCCTGCAGCTCGCAGCCCCCGGCAGACCGCGAGTGCAGGGCAGCCAGCACAGGGAGGCACTAAATCAAAGTCACTTTAGTGTGGTCGTTAAAATTCCAGTGAGTGAAAAAGTTCCAAGGAAATTAACTATTAATGGGTTATGTATTAGCAGTCCTCGGGTTTAAAAGCCTTTTGGTAGCTTTCAAACCTAACAAAGAGTTGATGGAATCGCCGTGGAGGGGGAAGCTTTTGGAAGAAGAGCTTTCAGGCCGCAGCGGCTGCAGCTGGTGGCTCCTTTGAAGCAGAGGAACGGGGGCGGGGGGAGGGGGCGCCAGCGGGCTGTGCGGGAGGCCCTGGGGCCACACCCCTCCGGGGCCCACCAGTCCCCTTTGTTAAGCCAGCAGGGCTGGTTAGGGGTGGGGCCTGCAAGCCTGTGTCCAGGTCAGGTAGATGCCTGGGGACCCTTCCGGAGGGAGCAGGTCTGCGCAGAGCCGTCCTGCTGTGCTGTTGGGGGGTGTGGGGGGGGGTTGCCTGCCGACACCTGGGCCGTTCGCCGCGCTTCCCGACGCCGCAGGAGCTCTCCGCTGCCGGGCCGCCAGCCAAACACCTCATTGCAGGAACTCGACTTCCTGCTCGTCTGCAGAGACTCGGGCCCCGCAGGGACGTACAAGCACGCTGAGTGCGGCCCTGGCTGCCATCCCGGCAGCAGGCAGGCCCGCGCCTGGACCACCTGCGAGGCCGTCTGCCCCGCGGCGCTCAGCCCGTCCCCGAGGACAGCTGACCTGCCGGGCGGCGGCCCCTCTGGCCGAGGCTGCGGAAGGGAACTGCCCTGAGCTTCGACACCGAGGGAGTCGGGCCCTGGAGGGGCGGGCGGTCGGCTGTTTCGCAGTCGGGGGCGGGGTTAACAAGCACCACACCTGGTTGGGGACTGCAGGGTTATAAAGTGGCGACTGTGAAACGCGGCGTCCACTCATTGGAATGCAAATGGTGGACGCGACCGTGGCTCCCGTTCATCTCTCAGAGCATCTGTCCTTCCGCCGGCCCCACGGGCTCTGCTCTGGGGGCTGGGGGCGGGGCTGCGGCTCACACCTGGCGTTTCCGCCGGGACTCTCGAGTCAGTGGCAGTGCCAGGGCTGCTCCCTCCGCAAAGCCCTTGGCCGGGACTCTCCGTGACCGCCCTGGGCCCCTCGCCCTTCGCCCCTCGCCCCGGGAACTTGTTTGGAAGGAGCCGGCAGGCGAGCTCCAACCTGCAGCCTGCTTCCTCGTCTTGTGGGGGGCGGGGGGCACCTGACCGGCACACAGGTGTGTGTCTTCTGTGCACAAGAGAATCCGCTGTTTGTAAGTCGGTGCGTCTGTTCCCCAACACGGTGTTACCTCGGAGGGCAGTTCAGACACGTGGCTTCTGGCCACGTTAGGAGACCACCTCGGAGATACGACACAGGGCTCGGTCTTTCTGAAGAGCACCCCTGTGCGTCCCTTCCAGAAAACCACAGCTCCCTATGTAAACATTACAGCACATTGGAGACCTCACTGAACACGTGTGAACCGTCCCAAACCAAACACACTTTCCAGGTTTGCGGCCTCCCCTTCGCCGGCGGCTCTGCAGCGCCCCCTGCTGGAGGCTGCGGTCCTGCACCTGAGTCTGTGCCCCAGGTGTTCTCAACAGCTGGGGCCAGAGCGCTGAGCCACCTACGAAATGCACTTTGCAGCAAGGCCGGCAGATAACGAGCTGTTCATTCAGGAAAACGTGTCTTGATCCGTGGGCAGAGGCCCGTGGGAGCAGTGGGGCCCGTCAGCAACGTGGAGGCTTGTCTCTGGGTGGTGCTGAGGGCGCTGGGCCCTGCAGTTCTCAGCCACCGGTGACAGGCCGGGCTCCCCGTCTTTGCCTCGATGGCACATGCCGTGGTTGGTCGCCGTGGAGACAGAATCCCCTGTGGATGGGGGGGCAGTCACGTCTCCCCATGTCTTTGCACTCAGGGGCCTCACCAAGGTGGAGGCAGTGTGGGCGGGACCGTGGGCCTGTCTCTGTAGGGTCGTCACACGGGGCGATGGGTGCCACTCCTGGTGACGTGTCTCAGGTGTAGCTCGCCGTCCTCCTCGGAGCCTCGGGAGTGACGGCGCAGCCCCTGCAGCACCGCGGGCCCCCGGCCCCGGGTTCTCAGGAGCAGCTGGCCGTGGCGGCCCCCTCCCCGGGGAGCGGCCCCCGGACCCTGAGCCTGTGCTCTGTGCTCCCTCCGCAGGCAGTTCCACAGCTACCTTGACACCCTGATAAAGGACATCGTGGCCCCCAACCTGCAGTGGCGAGCGGGGAGGACGGCCGCTGCCATCCGCACGGCCGCCGTGTCCTGCCTCTGGACACTCGTCAGCAGCGATGTGCTGTCGGCCACACAGGTCGGGCTCGGGCGTCCTGGGCCCATGTGGGGGCAGGCGGGCGGGCTCACCCCGTCTCCCTGGCTGCAGCGGGGAGGCACCCAGAGCAGTGCTGCGTGTCCCTCGGGGACGTGAGGGGGCCCTGGGTGGTGAGCAGTGGGGGACGCAGAGTCTGGGGCACATGTTTTGTTTGCTCGGGCCATCTCGGGGTTTTCTGAGGTTGACACGTTGAATGTTACTCCTCACAAGACCGAGATTTTCATCGCAGGAACCTGATGGAACTGGACGGGCCCTGGGCTGTCTGTGTCATGTCTGCCCCTCTGTCCGGCAGGCCCGGGGGCGAGGGAGCCGTAGAAAGGGCGTAAAGGGGTGTGCCCTGCTCTTGTGGTGAAAACGCCTCACCAGATGCGGGGCTCCCCCCCCGCCCCGTGCAGGAACAGCTGGGACTGACGTTAAACTGCCCCCAGACAACGGTGGCCGTGGCGCACAGCCACCCTGGTGAGGAGCAGGCTACGTGGGGTTCAGGTCTCGGTCAGGCTTTGTGAGTAGAAGACTTTTAACAAATCAACTGACCAAGTTAAACAAAAACTGCTCGAATTACCTAGATTTTAAAACACAGGTTAAGGTCTGCTTATGTAGAAACTTCAGGTAGTGCCCTGGACTCTGTTGCTCGTGCGGAAGTGCAGTCTGTCGCCACCAGCCAGGCGCACGCCTCGTGCGTGCCTCACGCCCACGTTTGCACCGACCGCAGGCGCAGGACGTGCGGGAGGCGCTGACGCCCCAGGTGCTGACCACCCTGGAGGAGGACTCTCCAACGACTCGACTGACTTCATGCCGAATCATCGACGCGTTCTTAAAAACCTCTGGTGACACGGTCGATCCAGACAAATTCATCAAGATTTATCCTGGTGGGACATTTTTCTTTTCCAAAGCACGCATATGCACTTGACAGCTGTTCCTTTTGTAGGAAAATTGGGAGATGCTACTTTGACCTCCTGTCACTGGTGCTGAGAGTGCAGGCAGGACGATGACATCAAACCACTGCAAAGCTACGAGGAAGGAGACTGGGACTGGAGCTGGGGGCGGGGCCCAGCAGGAGCGGGGCGGGGCCCAGCAGTGGTGGGGCGGGGCTGAGGTCCCCACTACCGCTAGGGTTCCGCCTCCACGTGGCAGGGACCCCTCCGCCCAACCTCAAGCAGCCGGGGTGAGGCATGTGCCAGCCCTGGCGGAGTGGGATCGTAAGCAAAGGCGGCCCACAGCCCAGGTCCCCAGGGGCAGGGGGGCTGGCGCCAGGAGGGAGCTGGAGTCCCCGCTCCAAAGCAAAACGCAGGTTGCCTACCATCTCCAAGTGGTCTTGCCAGAAGGTGTTACGATCCTGAAAAACGAGTTGAGAGTCAAAATGACACATGAGGGCAAAAAACAAGGTGTGGGACTGAGAGCCCCCCTCTGGTCATAGGAGCGCCCGTGGGGAGGAGGCTCGGCTTCCGGGTGGTTCCCTGGCTGGTGGGGGTGGGGGGCGGGGGCAGAGCATCTGCTGTGGCGTCTCTCAGACCAAGTCCATCGTCTGGGCTGCTTGTGGGCCATGAACACGTAGTGGTTTTTTAAAGGTGGTTGTAAGAGTTCACGGAAGTGAAAAGTGGTTCCGAAGTGCCACGCTCAGTGCTGGCTGAACAGTAGCCTGACCCCAGCTGGCCCAGAATTCGTGGCCCGGGAGGTAGTGGCCAGGTCTGCCTGGAGCCGGCCGCCCTGCTGAGTCTCCAAACACGCAGCCGTGGGGACCAGGGATTTCTCGCAGGTCACACAAGGAACGCGTGCCTTTGATGAAGGTCGGACCGTCAGGGGTGAGAGTTCACCCAGCAGGGAGATGGCGGTTCTCTCGTCAGCAGCTGAGTAGTCTGGTCCTGGAGGCTCAGCAGGAAGGAAACTGACGCAGCTGGTGGCTGTCATGTCACTGGGCCCTCAGCTCTGTCCCCAGAGCCTCGAGTACAGGGTCTGCACATTCCCCACCTGCACTGTCTGCTGGGCGGGTGTGTGGGGGGGTGGCCAGGCATGACACCTGCAGGTGACAGGCTCTGACTCTGAGTGTCACGGAGACAGAGTGGGCCTGGGCCACCGGGCAGGTGAGGGGGCTGGTGCAGAGGAGCTGAGGCCCGGCTCGCTCGGCACAGGCAGGGCCAGGCCACCCCTGAACTGTGTGCCGAGAGCTCGGGGTGCAGGGCGTGGCCTCCCAGGAGGCGAGGCCTTGCGCAGGCACCTCGGCCCACGCCCTGCGCTGCCTCCCCGCAGAGCTCCTCAAGCGTCTGGACGACGTGTCCCAGGAAGTGCGGCTGGCGGCGGCCTCCGCCCTGGCCAGGTGGCTGCGGTGTGTCGGGAATGGCGACGGAAAGTCTTACTACCAGAGCCACGTCCAGCACCTGTACCGGGAGCTCCTCGTGTACCTGGACGATCCCGAGAGTGCCGTCCAGGACGCCGTCCTGGGTAAGCGTGCCCGTGACCGGCGCGAACGGGAAGCCCGTTCCACGCGGACGTGAGTGACGTGTGTTTGAAAGATGCGTTTTCCGAGATAAGGCACCGCGTGAGAAGGGTGTGGCTGTGGGATGTCCCCGTCGCTGTGCAGAAGTTGTGAGTCTGAGGGGTCCCGCTTGGCCTTCTTTCGCTGCCGTTGGCGGAAGAGAGATGCCCAGAGAGACCCTGCCAAGAGCCACGGCGGGAGTCACTGCCTAGGTTTCCTCCTAGGAGCTCTGTGGCCTCGGGTCTTGCAATCAGTCTTTAACCCCGGTGTGTGTTCTCGCATACAGTGTGAGAGGCTGGTCGAGTTCCGTGGGTTCTCATGCATCTGTCTAGTTTTCGAATGGACTCTCTCCTCCTCTGTCATGGAGTCACAGACCTTCTGGGCTGTCTCTGTTCCGTCGATCTGTGTGTCTGTTTTTACGCCAGTCCCAGGCTGTTTGGATTCTGCAGCCTTGCCTTGGCTTGATGTTTACTTCCGGCATCTCAAGGGTGTCTGCTGTCTTACAGAGGTCCTCCAAGCCGGCAGCGGCCTGTTCCCCGACCTCCTGGTGAGAGAGGCGGAGGCCGTGGTCCACAAGCACCGCTCCCCCACACGCTGCGAGCAGCTCCTGCGGCACGTGCAAGCCGGGCCGCCCGCCCAGTGACCGCGCCGCGGGGCGGGCTGGCAGCACCACCCCTGCAGGCGGGCTCGAACACCAGACCCTCGTCCCCACCAGGGCGGGCTGGTGGCCTTTACAGCTCACAGCAGCCAAGGACACGAACGAGAGGACTGTGACAGCCAGAAGAACGTGTCTCCTAAGAACAACGCCCGGCGCCTTTCCAGCCCAGCGGTTCCTGAACTCACATTCACTGAGAGGCCCTGTTTCTGCGGGCCGTGCGTTCGGGCGTCGGCGGGTCGGCGGGCTGCCGGAAACCCGGGGCTCACCTGAGATGAAAACAGCGTCGGCTGTGCACGCCGGCGGCCAGACCTGGTCTCGCTCTCCCTGTTCCGAAGGCTTGTGAAATCCTAGGCTTCTCTCTTGCTTCAGTGCACACAGTGGAAGCTCTCGACCATTTCAGAAAAGCCAGAGGGACCGAAAGGAGACGCCATCCTTTGTCTGGACTCTGTCTGCTGGCACCAGACACCTCAGTGAGCAGACGGAAAGGGCATGAAACCCTAAAAACTGTCCTCAGCGGAAATGTCCCCACTTGAGGTACACTGGGACTTACAGTGTGCTGTGGGTCTGTTCGGTCGGTCCCCTTTTTAGGTCACTAACGCTGATGACAGCGTTGGAAAGAGACTGTTTCATCAGATTTCGGCTGCTCTCTCACAAACAGCAGTAAAGTAAAATTGCATTTTATTCTCTAGCACTTCCTACACCCAAGTGCCTGAAAAATTTCACTGTAAGCGGTTTTTATTTCTACAAGCCAAATACACGTTAACACAAGGGAGGAAATGCTTTATTTTCCAACAATCAAATATTAATGTTTATGCTTTGGTGTTTGCAACTTAATTAAAATATTTATTGTAATTATTTTGTATGCCTGTCTTTGTGTGTTTTGGTAACTAATAGACATTTTTTAAGAAATCACTCATTTTCCCCTCAAATGCAACCTCACTGAGAAGCCAGACTTGAGAATTGGGCGCCTGAAACTCAGCCGGCTGGCCACCACTGGTTTTCAAGCCCTCTGTGGACACCAGGGGGCAGCAGCTCCCCACGAAAGCTCAGGGGCTGCAGCCAGAGGCCCTGGGCTCCCTCACTGCTGGGGAGGCTGGGGTGTTGGGATGGGGGGACAGCGGCCTGGAGAAGGGGTGGGGTCTGAATCTGCAGGGCAGACTTGGGTCACCACAGCCCAGGCCCCACAGGACTGTTCCCCTCTGAGCCCAGTTCTGATGATTGACAACCACAGGGATTTGGGAAGCCCTCAGGCCTGGTCTTGCCCAGGTATTAGTTCCCAAATTGCTTTCTGCCTTCGGCATCCTCTGCCTTTTCCTTCCTCAGCATTGCCTGGAAACCTGTTAGAAGTGCCAATTATGCCCCAGCCGTGCAGCTGGTGGGAGCAGAGTCCCATAACCCGAAAGGCTGTGTGGGTTTGACGCCCAATCCAGGAACGTGCCTGGGCCAATTGATGTTTCTCTCTCTTCCCCTCTCTCTAAAGGTAATGAAAAGTGCCCTCGGATGAGGATAAATAAATAAATGCCAATTACCAGGCCTCGGGCCAGACCTCCTAAACCAGATGGGTGGGGCCCAGTGGTCAGCCCTCCAGGGGCCTCTGATGCCCCTGAGCGCAGCACCCCCCACCACTGCCCCCCCAGCACCGGAGTCTTCACGTCCCACCAGAAGCCCACCTCCTATCATGGGTCAGCCATTGGTGTTGCAGGAACCAAAAACAAATGTCAGTGAACTTGGCTGAGAGGACAACACACTTAAGTCCTCAGTACCCATTTTGTCGATGGTTTCCTTCACTGTGCAAAGAATTTTTAGTTCGATATAGTTCCATCTCTGTAATTCTTTTCTTTTGTTGCCCTTGCCTGAGGAGACATCCAAAGAGATCCTGTGGAAAGTGATGGCAAGAGTTTACTGCCTGTATTTTCTTCTAGGAGTTTTACGGGTTTAAGTCTAACATTGAAATCTTTCATCCATTTTGAGTCTGTTCTTGTACATGGTCTAAGAAATGGTCCAATTTTGTTTTTTGCCTCCTTTGTTGTAGGTCGATTGACCATATAAGCGAGGATATATTTCTGGCCCTGTTCTGTTCCATTGATCTATGTGTCTGTTTTTATGCCAGTACCATGCTATTTGATTATTGTAGCTTTGTAGTGTAGTTTGGTATGAGGAAATGTAATACCTTCAACTTTGTTCTTTGTGGTTTCATACAAATTTTAGGGTTAGTTCTAATTCTGAGAAGAATGCATTGCACTGAATCTGCTGATTGTCTTAGGTAGTAAGGACATTTTAACAACATTAATCCTTCCAAACCAAGAGTGAGGTATAATCTTGCATTTCTTTGTACCTTCAGTTTCTTTCTTCAATGTCTTGTAGTTTTCAGAAAACAGGCTTCTCACCTCTGCTTGTTTTATTATTGATTTCTTTAGAGAGAAAAGAGGGGAGAGAGATCAGTGTTGTTGATAAACTCAGTGATACATCATTGGTCAGTCACCTCTGGCCTGTGTCCTGCCCCGGATGGAGCCGCTACCTTGGCAGGTGGGGGACGTTGCTGTAACCACCGGAGCAACCCCGCCAGGCGGCAGTTCTTTCTAATCACCCACACTCACCCCACCCCCGCCATGGGTGTTTGGGGCCTGGTACGCTCGTCTCTCTGTCTACTGTGTATTGTGTGCATTTTGTGTCAACGTTTTTGTAGTTGAAAGTCTAAAAGGAAAAGCACTCGTCCTTCTGAGCGCGGAAGGCGGTGCGCGCAATGGCTCCTGCAGGCGGCAGCCTGCCCCGCGACCACTGCCAGTGGCCAGCCTGAAGCGGAAATGCTTCCCGCAGATAAATTTCTTCCCTATTTTCCTCGTTTTCCAGGAGTCGCGATCGTCCAAACAGGAGGAATCGCCTGCGTGGCGCAGGTACTGAGGCGGTGGGTCGCGGGGAGCGCTTTGTTTGTTTTTGTTTTGCGGCTTCGGCTTCGAGACTTAGATCACACGCACTTCTAGGAGCAATTGAAGGGGCTCCAGGCCGCGCTGGCAGGGGCGCCCCAGAGCACACAGCCGCGAGGCCTCCCCTGTGGCCTGGCACCCGGCCCACGGGTGGTGCGGTGACTGGAAGCAGAAGCTTCTGTCCGGAAGTCCCGAATCCCTCCCTGGCCTCGGTGCCGGCACTCCGACCCCCGAGGGCCCGATGCTCGTTTCTTTATATTTCCGTTCTTGAAAATGCTGAGGTTTTGACTAAGGCGGAGGGCGAGGAGCAGCGGTGAGGAGGGACGCGCAACCCTCGCGGAGCTGGGCCTCAGCAGCAGCACTGTTTCGTCGCCCAGTGCCAGGCCTGGGGCGAAGTTTTGTCCTCGGTACCGGCTCTCTGGGTTCCTGCCATGCTGGGGACCCCAGGGGTGGTGTCCGCACGCGCGGCGTGGCCGCCCCAGACGTGTGGTTCTCGTGGCGGGACCCTGCCTGGCGCCGACAGCTGTCACCTCGCGCTACCGCCGCTGCCCGTTCCCAGTGTTAGACATTCAGGTGACATTTAATTCTGACACTAGGAACTGCTCCTTCGGAGCCGCTCTCGGCCCTGCAGGTGCACGGGCCACGGAGTCTCGCCGGCTCTGCCCTGCCAGCTCCCAAGCCTCTGGGCCCCAGAGGGCGGTGCGTCCTGCCAGAGTCGTGCGTTGCGCAAACGGGGAACCCGGCTGTTGTTCCCAGCCACCCTTGCGGCAAGGCGCATCCACGTGACGCGGGCTCAACAACCCCACCCCATCCGCCGCGGTGCTGGGGGCATGCGCAGATGCACGGTGTCGCAGTTCCCTGGCGGCGTCTCTTCCTGCGCTTCAGCGCAGCGAGAGGCGTGTCCGAACCCCGGGGAGGAGCCTTGCACCGGTGGGGGGTGTGGCCACCCAAGGCCCAGGGGTGCAGTGCTGCCTGTTCCTAAGGGGCGCGGAGGCTGGCAGCCCCGTACGCCCAGCACCGCTGACAGTGCCCCATGTGGGGGCCACCCTCGCGGTGGCGGGGGGGTGGGGGGGTCAGTGGCGGGCGCGGTGGACTGTGTGGTAGGGATGGTGCTCCTTCCCGAAGTAGTCAGGGGAACGAGGGGAGCAGCCAGGCACTCCCGCTTCCCGTTGCGGATTGGGGTCGCAGGCAGATCCGGGCAACGCCGGGGCTCGTGCACAAACGTTGGAGACCGGAGGTGATTGTGTCTTCTCAGGGGTCTCCCCCAAGACACTAGTCACAGAGGGACAGTGGCTGCTTGCCAGTCAAGAACCTCGAACCCACCCCTCAGCTCGCCGTGTCCCTTCCCTCCCTCCTTCCCTCTCTAAGATCATCCTCGGGTGAGGATTAAAAATAAATAAATAAGGTGCAGAACTAAACATCTGTGTCTCGCCCAGCTGGTGTGGGACAGGGCCCCTCGTGTCCACACCACGAAGGGGGGGGACCCCTCTGCTGGCTTCCCAATTCAAGTCAGCCTGCACCTCATCAAGGCCGTTGTTTGCAGTTAGAAGGCGCTGAAGTGTTGACTTTTCCATGCTTTTTTGTGGGTGGGTTCCCAAGACGAGACCCACCAGCAGAACTTTCTGTTTCCAGCTGTGTGAGTTTTATTTACTGAACAGCCTGTTGGGGTTGGATTTTCCCCTCTTTGTGCCCAATATCCCTAGAGAAGATGGTTGTACTCTATGAATTGCTCCAAGTAATGCCAAGTTTGTTATGCTTCGTGTTTGACCACAACCTTCAGTTACTGCTTTTTATTTCATTTACTGGGTTTCTAATTGCCTTCATGTTTTCTTTTGGGCAAAATAGTGCCGTGCCTCCACCACCTCCTCACCGTGACCCCGCCTCTCGGGAAAGCTCGCCCAGGGTGCCCGTCTCCCTGCATCATCTGTCTCAGAGCCGCAGCTCACTGCCCGCTGGACCCTGCTTCCCGCGTCCCAGCGTCCTCGGTGGTCTGCTGGCGTACGCCACACGCACAGCCGAGAAAGGGACGTCTGTGCATCTCCAAAAAGGCCTTCTGTGTGCCCTCCTCACTGGGCACAGGTCCTCCCCCAGGACTTCAAGGCACAGCTCCGCTTTGTCACCGTCTAGCTGTGGACAGTTGGATGGTCGCTCCTTTGCAGGAGTCACAGGCTTTCTCTCCAGATGCTTTTAAACCTTGTCTTTATCCCTAGTATCCCTAGTATTCTGAAATGCCACAAGAACGAGTCTAGATGGGGATCTTTGGTCACTCACCTTGCTCCGTGTCTGCGGGGCCTTTCCCCTTCTGCGATTTCGTTTTTAAGGGCTGTCCTCTGTCCGGAACTCCGGTGGCCCTGTGTGCGTCCTGGACTGCCCCGCTGTTTCTGCCGTTTCTCGTGGTCCTCTCCTCTGCTGTCCCTCCTGTTTTTCAGGCATTTTTCTATGTCCTGGATAGTTGTTTGGCTTTGCTCTTTAGTCTTTCTGTTGGCCCTTTTACATCCACCACTTTTCAAGAAAAGTTAACTTACTGATTTTAGAGAGAGAGAGGAAGCGGGGACAGAGAGAATCACGGATTTGTTGTCCCACTTGTCCGTGCTTTCATTGGTTGGTTCCTGTCTGCGCCCCGACTGGGGATTGAACCCAAGACTCCGGTACATCAGGATGACGCTGTAACCAACCGAGCCCCCGGCCAGGCTCCACCATTCACTTTTTAAAAGTCTCTTTTTCTGTCCTGACTGGTGTGGCTCAGTGGGTTGGGCACTGTCCTGCAAACTGAAAGGTCAGCAGTTTAATTCCTGGCCAGGTCCCCGCGAGAGGCAGCCAATCAGTGTTTCTCTCTCGAACATCGATGTTTCTTTCCTTATTTCCCTTCCCTTTTCTCTAAAAGTAAATAAAATATTTAAAAATAATAATAACAAAATAAAAGTCTCTCGAGCTTTATTGAGATTTAATTTACGTACAGTGAAATGGCCCCCTTTTCAGCGTCAGTTCTGATGAGTCCTGACAACTGCACACACCGTGTCATCGCCGCCACGACTGTTGGCCCCACAGGCTTCCCTGGGCCCCTCCCTGCCACCCCACCCCGGCCCGGGGCGGCGGCGCCCTGCTCCGTCCTCGCAGGTCACCTGCCTTTCCCGGATGGCCGTGCTCAGCAGAGGTCTGTGAGACTCACCCTCCTCTGGCACCCATCGGTGGTTGGCTCCCCTTGAGCTGCTGAGGGCTGGCCCACTGGGTGGACCCACCACCATCTGTTCCCAGCCGAGGCACACGGCTCTCTGGGCCATTTCTGCGCAGTGCCGCAGAGACATCCATGCACATGTCTGCGTGTTTCGCTTGGGCAAGCGCCTACGAGTGGGACAGCTGGGCTGCCTGGGAGCACACGTGTAGCCATGGGACAGGTCGCTGGCCTGCTTCCGACACTGTCCCCTCTGACGTTCCCACCGGAGAAGGGGGGTGAGAGTCTCGTGTGCCCGGAGCCTTGCCCACCACGCGCTGTGTCAGAACGTCCTGGATTGTTCCAGGGAACTCAGCTCCCGTGACTGGCCCCTGTCTGCCATGGAAAGGTCAGAGCTCAGGTGTTGCCTTGTTTTCCAGAGGTGTGAGGGGTGCTGGAGACCTCCACACGCCAGACTGAGGAAGGGCTCACTCAGAAAGGGGCCCTACATTTGCACCCCTTCTCTTTGGAGAAGTCCTGTCTGGCTTGGGACAGGGAGTCGAGCTGGCTGCCAGCTGTTGCGGCCTGGGCGTGGGAGACAGCAGCTGCTCCCACCCCGCTGCACAGCCCTGCCCCACCTGCAGGGCCTATTCTGGGGCTGCTTCCTCCCTGCACCTCCTGCAGCTTTCCTCCTCCCCCGCTCAGCTGAAATCTCATCTCCGATGCCTCTCTTCCCACTCCCCACCTGCCTTCTGTACTTCTCCGCCAATCATTTCCACGAGGCCTTGGGGGGAGGGAAGGATTTGTGTGCCAACTCCCTCACTGAGGGCATGAGGCTACACACGGCGTATGCGGTGTCCACTTTTATAAAAGTATATGTAAGTAAACTTGGCAAAGTGACAAAATGGATATAACAATGTTTACAAAGTTCATCTGAGCAATGGGGTTAAAGCTATTTGTGGGTTTTTAAGTTTTTAAAAAATACTTTGTTTTCTGCAGACTTTGTTTATGAGGGGAGTGGTTTGCACAGCAGCCGAAGCCTCCAGCACAGAAACAGGAGTTTCTTTGTGGGTGCCCCCACCCCCTTTCCCCAGGACGACAGAGATCCCATACGGGCAGAAGTCAGGCTGTTCCCTGAGCCTCTGGGTAACTTGACTTCATGGGCCTCTCCACGCAGCTGGCCCTGCCTCCTGGTCTCAGCCGACATCTGATCCACAGGCACAAAGCCTGGGCTCGGGTTTCCCAGCCAGTCTCCCCCCCCAAGGAGTCTGCTCACCACGGAAAGGCCCAAGCGCAGCCCAGCTGCAGGGGTGAGTGCACCCAGAGCAAAGGGCGCCTCCTCCAGGGGGCTTGCAGGATGGGTGCTGTCCTGGTCTGCTGGGGTCTGCAGCCTGTGAGCAGAGCGCTGGCCTGCGGGCCTCTGCCCCCCGGCCCCCACTCCAGGCAGGCTGCAGGTGTGACTCCTGCCTGCCTCAGTTTCCCTAGCTATGAAATGACACTGCTCCAGTCTGCTCAGCCGCAGGGAGAAGAGAGAAACAGGGACAGACGCGGGGGAGTTGCAGCCCACACCCACCCGGCCCGGCTGTCAGAATGCAGGCAAACAGGCCCTGTGTCCACCTTCTCATGAGAGACCCAGGCAGGGGCTCTGGGGGTGCAGCGGGCACAACCGCCCATCCGAGTCTTTCCCCAAAACAGATCACGAAAAAAGAAATCCGAGCCGTTCTAAATGGGCGGCCTGTGCACCGCTGTGGCCCGGCTCTGACAAAGGCCTGCACGCACTCTGGGTCTGCTGGGATTGAGGGTGATTTCCAGGTGCTGCTCCTGCATGTTTCCAAACGAGGGACCAGCCAGGCACCGCCCCCCAGGAGGCCGGGCCACTGGTTGACGCCCAAGCTGTATGGACTGGACCCAGAACCAGCCCACATTACCTGCCCCCAGCTGGTTAGCACCCAGCTAGCCCGCCACAGACTCCAGCTTCAGTCGGCAGCTGGGGGCCCACTCCCAGAGCTGGCCTGCCACCCTCTGGCACCTCCCCAGGTTCCCTGGCACAGCTGCAGGCAGGAGTTCGTACTGTCGTCATTGCCCTTTTACAACAAAGGGCATCGTCTGTGGGGTGGCCCCCTGGGGCCAGGCACCGCGGAGGCATCATCGCCCGACTCTCACGGGGACCCTTGGACACAGACAGACTGTTCCTGTGTACAAGGGAGGCTGTGGGGGCTCAGAGAGGCTCAGACGTGGGTCACGGTCACACAGCTCCAGCTGGCTGCTGCCCCACCTCTCCCCATTAACCTTGGGGCAAATAACACGAGTGCTCTTCCACCCTTCACACCCAGTATCTTACTCCGCACCCATGGGCCAAGGTGTGAAAGGGGATCTCTTTGTAGAGAAAGTTTGGGTGTCTTTCTTCTCTGCCTTCTGCTGGGTTCTTCCTTAGCTCATTGTAAATAATTGAGTTACAGTTCCGTTCATTCGCATGATATATAGATGTGTGTGTGTGTGTGTGTGTGTATGAGAAACCCATTTACTTATCTGTGTCACACAGGTAGAGATCTAGGGGGTCTATGAATGCATTGTTTGTGCACATAATATGTATTTAGTCACGTTTTAATAAGAAATGTTTTAAATATAACGGTTCTTCATATAATCACATTAAAGCAAACATTTATCATAAAGATAATGTTTATCTAAAATTGACCACAACGTAGGAATTGGATGCAGGAGCCTGGAGGCTAAAAGGTCTGAGACCGCAGCCAGCGAGCCAGAGACCCTGACGAGCCAGCGCCGTTGGCTCCAGCCCGAGCCTGAGCTCGAGTCCCAAGGCGGGAGGAGACCCACGTCCCAGGGCAGAGACAGACAGGCGGAGCGACTTCTGTCCCCCTCGGCCCCTCATTCCACTGCGGCCCCCAGCGGCCTGGGTGAGGCCCACCCACGCCGGGGATGATGTCTGCTCGAGTCAATCTACTGAATCAAATGTTCATCTCATCCAGAAAACCCCCAGGGGCACCCCAAAACAACATCTGAGAAGTATCAACCCACGGCCCAGCCCAGTCGCTGGTAAAATTGAACAGCCAGCCACCTGCCCGGGTTTGCCCAGGACCAGGACCGTCAGCTGTTGTCTGCGTTTGGAGGACCAGTCACGTGTCCTGGCGGCCCACCCGGGGATGCAGCTGGTCTGTTTACTGCACCTTACGGCACCAACAGCGTCAGGACAGGCACCTCGGCAGGAAGGGCCTGTCTCGTCCCCTCCCCTTGGGCTTCGGAGGGTCTGCGAGGCCACGGGGCACAAGTCCCTGCGGCCCCCTTCTGACTGCTGGACGGGGCGCAGGGCCTGGAGATGCTCTAACTTGCGTCTCTCTGATCACTGAAGAGCTTCAGCGTCTCTTTACACTCTGGGTGTGCGTTTAGGTGTCTTCTTCTGTGGCTTGCTGGTTCACCTCCTTCGCCCGGCTTTCTACTCTGTTCCTCTTTCTTGTTGAATTGCGGGAGCCTCTTGTATATTCTAAATGGTAACCCCTTGTCTGTTTTAATTTTTTTTAAATATTGATTTTAAAGAGAGAGGGAGGGAAATGCTGATTTGTCGCTCTGCATATTGATGCGTCATTGGCTGACCCCTGACCATGCCCCAATCGGGGCTGAGCCTGCAACCCTGGTATGTCCGGACGATGCTCTCACCCACTGAGCTACCTGGCCAGGGGCGCCGTGTCTGTCTTAAATGTTGCAAGTATCTCCTGCTGGTCACCAGGCCGCTGGCTGGTTCACGGAATCTCTGACTGAACAGACCCCTTTCGTTGGGATATAGTCAGGGCCTGC
>CM052546.1:213599-244956 GCA_028533065.1 Trachops cirrhosus
CTGACCATGCCCCAATCGGGGCTGAGCCTGCAACCCTGGTATGTCCGGACGATGCTCTCACCCACTGAGCTACCTGGCCAGGGGCGCCGTGTCTGTCTTAAATGTTGCAAGTATCTCCTGCTGGTCACCAGGCCGCTGGCTGGTTCACGGAATCTCTGACTGAACAGACCCCTTTCGTTGGGATATAGTCAGGGCCTGCGTGTTTTACCATAAGACTGGCTTGTGCCTTTGAGGTCGTAAGGAGTCCTCTTCCCGGCCCCGTGAGAGCGTCTCCTTCAGTGTCTCCTCCCACATCGGGGTGTTCCTTTTCATTTAGAGTTCCATTCGCCTGGAATAGAGTTCTATTTCTTTAAAAATATTAGTAGTCAATTCAAGATCGTGGAATCAAGAGGCATATTACAATACTTTCCTGTACTTGAATATCTCCAAACTTTTTTTAAAGATTGTATTTACTTATTTTTAGAGAGAGGGGAAGGGAGGGAGAAAGGGAGAGAAACATCCATGTGGGAAACAGTGATTGGACTGGTTGCCTCTTGCGCACCCCCAACCGAGGACTTGGCCCCAGAACAGGCATGTGCCCTGACAGGGAACTGAACTGGCGACCCTTTGGTTCCCCAGCAGGCGTTCAGTCCACTGAGCCACGCCAGCCAGGGCCGTTTCCAAACTTTTAACGTTTCTAAAAGTATTGAGTTCGTTGTGCAAAACACTGATGTCAAAATAAGAAAACCAAATTGCGATGCCCGTGTGGACAGAACCACTAGCAAGATCTTCCTGTGCCTCGTACACGCGTGTGCATGCACACATGGAGCTGCACAGCACACACGTGTTCCAGTGAACAGCTCGTCACGTCCTGAGCGCACTTCATGCCCTTGTCTCTGGGACGCTATAAGGTGCGGTGCTCTCCTCGAAGGACAGGCTTTGCTCTTGAAGCTGCCTCTCCCCTCCTGTGTTTAACCTGTGACCTACCAGGTTCCGGGGCAAGCTCCCGACAGCAATCAGTTCACTGGGACGAGCGGTCACCTGAAGAATCCTTCCCCTGCCTTGGCTTCCTCCTGAGGGGCTGGACCGGGCACTTTCCAAGTATTCACGGCTGTGCTCACGTGCCTAGCAAAGGTAAGGTACCAGGTGGACGCACTGAAACCAAATCACTGGTACAGACCAGTTCCAGCCAGTTCAGTCCAGTTGGTTCCATACTAACCAGCCAGATCCAGATGAAGCCAACACAAACCAATGGAAACCAGTCAGGTGGACTTGGGATGAACTCTGGGAGGATGGAGTGTAATAGCCAGTCCAGTGGCCTCGTCCTTGGCCAGCAGCCCAGGTGGGTGGGGGTACTTCATAGGGACCCTCAGGATTTTGCTGAGTCCCTGTCATTATCTGGCATCTACCAGGGTTCCACTGAACCCCACCAGAATCTTGTCTCCTCCCCCTACCTTGTGTCATGTGGGTTTGCACCTTGCTCATTCATTGTTGCTGAACTGTTTTTTTTTTAAGTTTTCTTGGGTCATTTTGTAATATGGGAAGAAAGATTCATTCTGTGATATTTCCAGTGCAGAATCCCAACCCGGAAGTTTCCAGCAACACCTGCACCTCTGTTCACTAGAAACAGCATTCCAGCCAGGAAAGAAGTGTTACATTTTCTAGTAGCCTCACTAAAAAGAGAAACAGACGAAATGAACTTGATAATATATTTTACTTAACCAATATATCCGAAATATTTTAAATTAACACAAAATTTTAGAGCACTGAGACACTTTGCCGTCTTTCTTCTTCAGTCTTACACACCGTGTTGGATTTCATCCACAGCACTTCCCGCCTGGGGCCACCGCTCCAACAGCGCTCACCAGTGCCCGGCGGCTGCGAGGCGCTGTCACGGCCGGCCGGCTCTAGAGTGGATCGGGACCTCTCCTCCCCCAACCCCCGCCCCCGCAGCACCGGAAAAGCAACACCTCCTCTCCGCGCCCTTCCACTCCAGTTCAACACCTGCCCCGCCCCGCAGGAAAAGGCGCCCCTTAAACACACTCGGGAGGAGACTTCCGTGCGCTCGCCGACAAGGCGATGGCTACAGACCCCTGTGGACACAGCTGAGTCGGACAGCCCACGCCACTGCCGTGAATAAACGTGTCCTCATCTGAGGGCTGCGCAATGCTCCGCTCAGGGGCGGGCGGACACGGCGGGCCTGATCAGCTCCCCGACGCACGGGAGCCCGTTCCCTCCTTCGTAACGTGAGGATAAGAAGTAGTGGTGTCCTGTCTACCCCGCAAAACAGTCGTGAAAACCCATGGGGGGCGTGGGTGTGGATCGGCCAGAACCGCAGGAGCAGCGTCCGGAAGCCGGCTCGGGGCCGTGGGGCCGCAGACCCCGGCCGGGTACCCAGCAGGGGTCCCTCTGCAGGATGCGCAACGCTGGGGGCCCAGCTGGGGTTCGGGCAGCTAGGAGGTCAGGCCGGCGGCGGGGCGAGGGCGGCGGCGGGCACGGGACTGGACAAGAAGCGGTCCGGCTGGTGCCCTCGGGGGACCCGGTGCCCTCGGACACACTGCCCCGCCCTACCGCCCTCCCGTTTCCTCACCTCCCACTTCGCACGTTTCCCCGCCCCTGCGAGTCAGCCTCCGCTCGGGATTGGCCGTACTTCTAGTAGTCGCCTTCGCATTGGCCGAGGGGTTCAGGTGGCGTGGTCAGTATTGGTGAACGTCGGCATTGCTCCCGCCCCCTGCTCTGGGTGCAGCGCGCGATTGGCTGGCGCTGGAGCGGTCTGCTCCTGGGGCCGGGCCTGGGCGGTGCGGGCTAGGCCTCTGGTGGCGGCTGGCGGCTCGAGGCAGGTAAGGTCCTAGGCGGGGGTGAGGGTGGGGGTCGGGCCCTGGCTCGGGAACGGCCGCGGGGATGGGGTGGGCCGGGCGCCCACACGGCCCGTGGCGGGGCTGCGGGGACGCGCCGAGTTGCGGACTCCGCCTGGGCCGCCAACGACAGGCGCCCCCGCCTCAGCGCCCGCGGTGTTCGCGGGCCGCGGCCGCTCAGCCGGGGCGCCCCGCCTCTGTCGGTCCCTCCGGTCCCTCCGCCCGTCCCTCGGTCCCTCCGCCCGTCCCTCAGCCCGCGGGGTCGGCTGCGTCCTGGCGGCGTCGGCGTCGGGCACTCAGCGCCCCCGGTCTCGGCACGGGCGGTGCTCAGCTCTGCGGAGCCGCCCCGAGTTACTGGCTGGAGCAGTTTCCTTCCCTTTATTCCGTGTCCTAGGCTTTCCTCTGCGTGCGCTCCGCACGCGCTGTTATCGCGGCCCCGGGCCGGCTTCGCGCATCTTATCGCCGCGCCGCGGTTTCCGTCCTCTCCCGGGAGGGCTCCTCAGGCTGCCTTCTGATAACCTAGTTACCCTGTCTTGAGCCTCCCAGCGCCCTGTCGGTGTTTTTTCCCCCTAAAAGTCAGCCGCACGTTCTCGTTGCCCAGCGGCGGGAGTTGCCTCGTTCCCCCCTGTGCGTCGGTCCCGTTCCCGCGCGAGTGACGCGCGACCCGCGCCGCTCTGGTCGTGGGCGCCGGCGCCGTGTGGCCGGCGCCTGCCCGGTCGTGGGCGTGGGTGCGAGGCTGTGCGGGGTTCAGGCAGCCTGTCCCGGCCCCGGCCCTGGCCCAGTCCCGTCCCCTGCCCCGGCCTCTGCAGCGGCTGGCCTGCTGCTGCCGCTCGGGGTGCAGTGAGTTCACGACGGACCCACACTCTGAGCTGTCCCGTT
Organism: Trachops cirrhosus; assembly: GCA_028533065.1. Lineage (NCBI taxonomy): Eukaryota > Metazoa > Chordata > Mammalia > Chiroptera > Phyllostomidae > Trachops > Trachops cirrhosus. Next base: position 217,313 of record CM052546.1, read on the forward strand.
GGCGCATGCGCAGTGCTCTCGGCTGTCACCGCCGCACGGGACCCCACTCCCACTGCTGCGCTTCCCGTCTGTGAACGTGAGGGATTCAGACCACACGTGCCCTTTGTGTCTGTCCTCTCTCTCAGCACCATGTCTTCAAGGTGCCCCCGGTTGTACACGGGTCTCCTTCGTCTCTCTTCGTGGCTGAGTGGCACCCCGCTGTGTGAACGCACCCCCGACCCGTCTGACTTTGCTAGCAGACGGTCACGTTGTTCCCGCCTGGGCCGGCCAGGAGCCCTGTTCTCTGGGTTGTCGCTTCACTCCCTTGTGAAGCGTCCTTTCATGCACTGAGTTGTTTTTTTTTTTAAATCGTTTTAGCTCTGACGGTTAGGCCTTTGGTCCATTCTGAGTTAATTTTGTGTGTGTGGGGCGAGGTAGGGGTCCAGCTTCATTCTTCTGCACGTGGACGTCCAGTTGTCCCAGCCCCTCGGTGGAAGAGACTGTTTGCCCCACTGAGCGGGCTTGGCCTGCAGGTGGGAAATCAGCTGACGGCCGATGGGGGTTCATTTCTGGATCCCAGTTTGCTCTGTCAGCGGGCCTGCCTCTCCTTACGCTAACACACCGTTCTGTGGTAAGTTTGGAGATCCGAATGGAGTCTTCCAGCTGTTTCTCAAGACTGTGTGTGGCTGTTTGGGACCCATTTAGCTGCACACGAACTTAAGAATTAGCGTTGCCATGCCTGTGAGAAGGGCCGTGGGGGTGTGGCTGGCGGTGCTCATCTTCCAGCCTGTGGGTTGCCATCTGTCACCGCTGTTTTCTCTGACGTGGTCCAACAAGGAGTCATCCCGGCGGGGGTGTCCCACCTCGTGGCGACTCCAGGCCGCACTGGAAGGAGAGAGCTGTCTCAGGCCGCAGATTAGACGCACGAACACTGACGAAAATGGGTGAGCGGGAACTTGGTCTGAAGTATACGTGTGGCTTGTGTGGGGCCTTCACAGCCCTCCTGGGCCGCGGGCGGGACGCCCCCCGCATAGTTCTCCAGGCCCCAGCCCGGCACCTCCTTGGTTAAGTTTATTCTAAGTTTGTTGGTCTTTTTGATGCTGTTATAAGAGGAACTGTTTCCTTAATTTTATTTTCAGATTGTTCATTGTTAGTGCATAGAAATGCAACTGACTTTTGTGTGTTGACCTTTTATCATGTAACTTTGCACAGTGTTTATTAGCTGTAATAGTTTTTTGTGAATTCTGTAGGGTTTCCTAAAGATGAGACAGTGCCCCCCTAAAGTGCCCCCTGTGATAAGGGAGCTTTGTTTCTTTCCCGTTTGGGGGCCTTATGTTTCCCCTTCTGGAGCCCCAGCACAGTGCGGGGGGTGGGGGGCAGTGGCGAGCGCAGCGTCCTGGGCTTGCTCCTGACCTTCCGGGAAAGCTCCTGGGCTTCCCCACGGTTCCAAGGCTCGCCATGGCTTTTAAAATATTTTATTTATTTATTTTTAGAGAGAGGGGAAGGGAGGGAGCAAGAGAGCGAAACATCGATGTGTGGTTGCCTGTCGTGCGCCCCCTTGCACTGGGGACCTGGCCCGCAACCCAGGCGTGTGCCCTGACTGGGAATCGAACCAGCCACCCCTTGGTTCGCCGGCCGGTGCTCACTCCCCTGAGCCACGCCAGCCAGTCGCCGTGGGTTTTAGTAACGGCTCTGGTCGGCTGAGGGAGGTTCCCCCTAATTCTAGTTTGTTGAGTGTCTTCATCATGGAAGAAAGTGTTCTCGCCCACCTGAGAAGACCGTGCGGCTCTGCCCAACCGCTTCTCGCACAGACTCCCCTCGTCCCGCACCCTCGCTTGCACATGGACACCTGACCACTCTGGTCTCCGGGGCCCTGCTGTCTCTCAGCGCTCCTCGCTGCACGGCGGGCTTCCGGGTTCCCGGCCCGTGGGTTTTCAGCCGCCCGTGTGTTCCCTAGCTCCCGCATTTCCCACCGCCCTCTTCTCTCCCGAGGGTTTTGTTCTTTGGGGTTTGTGCGTGTGTGTATGTTTAGGCGTGTACATACGTGTGTGTCTTTTAAGAAGCCCTGCTGGAGAGGGTGTCTGGGAGAGAGCGGCAGCACCTGTGCTCCGTCTCCGTCTCCCCCGGGAGCCCCACGTGGTCCTTCTCAGAGCCGCTGGCGTCCTGTCGGCTCCCGCCCTGAGTTTAGGGCGGTCCAGTGGTCTCCACATTCTGCAGGCGGCTGCTTGGGGCTGGCTCGCAGGAAACGCCAGGCAGCCCTCGGGTCGGAGAGGGGGCGCAGGATGCAGCTGCCGGCAGCCTCTCCGGCGAGGCAGAGCCCCGGAGCGCGGCGCGGTCCCTCGGCCAGGGCTGCGTCGCGCCCAGTGGCCGCAGCTGGGCTCCCGGGCAGGTGGGAAGCAGGCGGCGGTGGCAGCCACGCACAGCTGCCCGGGCCTGGGCCGCGGGTGTGCCCGTGGGGCGGCTGTGCCCGTGGGGCGGCTGTGCCCCCTGCCACCTGCCGGGCGGCCTTGTGCGGTTGATTGGAGACTCGTTTTCTTCCCTTGTTTTCTAAATTCGGGACTCATTGCTGCTTTGATTGCTTACCAGACTCGATTTTCAGACGAAGGAGACCGGGCTAGCCTAGAGCCTGTGGGTCTGTGTGTGAAACCGCTGGGCCAGCCAGACCTAGGGCAGCAGAGAGAGGACACGGATGACCAGTGCTCGCAGCGCGACCCGCACACAGCCGTGCACTTTCACTCGCCGCTGCACCCGTGCCTCGCGTGGCTCCTCGCCGGCTCACGGTTCGAGTTCCATCTGTGACGAGGCGTGCTGGCTGGCTGGCCGCCCTGTCCCCCGTTTAGTTGTATGGGGACACTCGCCGAGTGGTCACCGCTGGGGACTGTAGTTCAGGAGGGAGAGCCGGGTGGCAGGTGCTTCCCAGCGGTGGTGCGGTCGCCCTGCAGGCCTCAGACTGCGTCGTGGGCGAGCGGATGCAGGTCGGTCTCAGCGGGGGCACCGGGCTCCCAAGGGCTGCGGCCCGAGGACAGAGCTGCCTGCTGTGGCCCTGGTCCTTCGGTGTCCTCTGCGCGGCCTCTGTCGACGTGGCTGGATGTGAGCTCTGTCTGGGCAGGAGAAAGATTGACTCGGTGGTTTCTTCGCTCGCTCCTCAGGTTGCAGGCCTCCGTAGCCGGGTGCCTTGTCTTTGTGGGGACGGTGTTCGCCCCGACAGTGCAGGCGCAGTGCTGCTGCTGGGGTTCCCAGTGTCGCCTCGGTAAGCTGGGCGGAGGAACGGACGGGCCGTTCTGAGGAGACGAGGACGGAGAAGGGCCGTGCCTGCAGCACTGGGAGAAGGACCAGCACGAGGGGCCCGGACACGTGCAGCCCTCGCTGCTCTGGCCGCCCAGGAGAGCTAGCGGGTCCCACAGGCAGGGCTCGTGCCCGCCCTTGGGGAGTCTGGTTCCGTGCTGGTGGGCGGAGGTGTGGCTGGGGGCAGCAGGGAAGAGGGTGGTGCTCTGAGCACGCTGCTGGGGGGTGGGGAGTCGGGGGTGGGGCAGGCCGAGTGACCGCTGGTGGAAGTGCTGTCCAGCAGGTGAAGAGGCGCTGCGGCCTCGTGTTTTCACAGGGGCTGCAGGCAGGGCTGCAAGGGTAGAAGTGCGACCGGTGGGGGTGATGGAGTCCGAGGCAGATTGTTTCTGTGTCCTGGGGTCGGGGAGGGCCTTGGCAGGCCCGATGTGAGAGTCAGGGAGAGACCGTAGCGCAGCCAGCTCAGTAGCCGCCAGCTCAGTAGCCGGCGGGGTGTCCCTGGCCTGTGTACTGTGCGTGGTTCGCAGCTTGTACAGCCACACCTACTGGTGTGGCCCCCCGGAGTCCCCAGAGGCCGACAGGACACTCTTAGGAGCAGTGCGGTGCCCGAGCTCTTTCCAGTGGGACAACCGCCTGGGCGGCCCCTGGCGTGGCCAGTGCACTGGGTCCGTGCTCTGCAAGGCCCCTCACAGCCACTGGCACGCAGTGACCTCCCTGACCCTGGCCTTTGTGCAGCAGAAGAGCCCTGTCCGAGAGCTGGGGTCCTGGCGGGGAGGACCGGGACGGGGAGGGCCCGGGCGGGGAGGGCCCGGGCGGGGGTGGGGGGGTAGGCTGCTGCTGGGAGACTGGGCTGCTGTTGTGTAAACAGATGCAGCTGGCCCTGCCCCATCCTGCTGTTCCATCACTTCCAAGAAAAGGAAAGAGACTTCACATCTTGGCAAGAAGTCATCTTTCTGTGCATAGTTGCTGCTGAAAATAGCTGACTTCTATTTTTTTATTCTGTTCTACTTATTTCAAAATACGTCTTATTGCTGTTAGTGACAGCGGTTCTCCCTGCGCAGGGCTGAGGTGTGTGAACGCACACACCCAGCGGCTGGTTTGGCAGGACCTGCGTCCTCCCAGGGGGCGGGGGCGGCTGCCCGCTTGCTGAGCTCTTCACTCAGCGAGGGCCACAGCCGAAGGGGCCCAGCGGCCTGGCTGCCTGTACTGCCTCACGTCGAACACCAACTGTTTTTACTTTTTTAAAAAATATTTTATTTATTTATTTTTTATAGAGAGGGGAAGGGAGGGAGAAAGGAAGAGAAACATCAGTGTGTGGTTGTCTCTCGTGCGCCCCCTACTGGGGATCTGGTCCACAACCCAGGCATGTGCCCTGACTGGGAATCAAACTGGCGACCCTTTGGTTTGCAGCCCGAGCTCAGTCCACTGAGCCATACCAGCCAGGGCTTATATTTCCTTTTTGAAAATAATGTTTATTCAGTTGATTGTCATGTAGCCAGTACTCACTACTGAAAAATCTCTAACAGCACTGAAGGGAGCAGGTGGGAAGTGGAAGTCTCACTCTCCACAGCTCACCACCGAATTCAGCGCAGCATTTTCCTGGGTGTTTCAAAACCATCCTGAGGCACGCATGGCGTCCTATAAAGCCCTTGCAAACATTTTCAGGTTGTAGCTGCTTATTTCTGGCTTGCTGTTTTGAACGATCAGTTCACGGCCAAGGCTTCGCCCTCAGTGTGCGTCAGGTGTTGGGGAATACCGCGGTGCTGCTCTGATGTGACCCCGTGACCCTGAGCGGTGGGGCCCGCTCCCCTGCGTCACGGGGCAGCAGCGATGCCACAGAGCAGGGTCCTGGGGACCTGGTCACGGCTCACCCAAGGGTGACTTTCCAGATCTGTAGGCAGAGATAACTAATGTTCTTATCAGTCTCCACGTGGTTTGGTGGTAACGGAATTAAGATCCTGAGCAGAGATATTACGTTACAATTTGGTACTGCTTCTTTTTAATACTGATTTCTAAAGAGGCGTCTTGGAGTTTGTTTTAGAGGTTGGTGTCGTTCACAAGGAGGCACTGACGATGTGCCTGAACGGACTCCTGGCCCCCGGGGAGCTGAGCGCCCAGCAACCGAGGCGTGGCCAGGCTGGAGTGGCGTCAGTGTGCGGGTGTGTCTGTCTGTGCCACACCCGCCCCCTTTCCTCTGGAAGGTCCCGAGGGACCACGTCAGCAGAGGCGCCGGCTGGCCTGCGCTGTCAGCTCAGAGGCCCCTCCCCGCCCCTCCCCAGGGCTCCCGGCAGGTGGCGGTGCCTGGCGCCCTGCCCAGAGCTGGACAGGCCCTGTCTGTCACTGTCCCCTTGGGTAGCGCCACTCTCTGTGCGCAGGCTCTGAAGGCGGGTTCGGGGGTTGGTGCATTTAAACGGGGTGAGGAGGAGGTCCCTGGGGCTCCTGGCCGGACAGCCGGCTCGTGCTGGTCTCCGTCCACCTCGTCGGTGACGAGGTCAGCCCGTGGGCAGCCCACTGTGCGACGCGCTGGTCCGCTGGTCCGCAGACCGTGCCTGCTGTGCTGTCGAATGAAACACCACCTGCCGGGCTGATGCCGGAGTGTGTGGCGGTGGGAGGAGGCGCCCCGCGCCCTCCCGGCGCCCTCCGGAGCCCAGCCGACCCTGCGAAGACGGTGCGATCTCGCTGCAGACCCGGCAGTCTCGTCATCACTGGTTGCGCCATTCGCTTGAAGCTCTGTTTTCAACCCTGTGGACTGGCAGTGTTTGCGATTTGTCGGGCGTGTTTCTTAGGCTGTTCCTGGCGAGTGCGGGCGCTCTAAGTAGCGCAGGTTTGAGTTGTGTGTGGGGGGCTGCACTTCATGTCGCCCGAAGCGTCCGAGCCACAGTGGGGCTGCGTGTTTCCATCGGCCCTGCGCGACAGGGGTGTGACCGAGTGCGCTGGGAAGGGGAGACCCAGTGTGGCGTCAGGAGAAGCGTAGCTCCGACCTTAAAGCCCTGCTAGGACGTGCGTGTTTGTAAAGACGCTGAGTCCCAGAGGTCTGTGACCGAGTTAGGTCCTGTCCTCTGGCCTGCACTGCCAGCCTGGGTGGCCTCCCCCAGTGAGGATGGGAGGTGCCCTCCCCTCCGTGTGAAGGTGGCTGTCGGCCCGCCGTCTCCTGGGGCGCGTGCTTTTCCCTGCTCGGTCCGGCAGCTCAGAGTCGAGCGTGTCCGCCCTACAAAGGTACTCTCATACGGGTCCAGCTGCTGTGTGCCACGTGGGCACGTGTGCGTGGGGTGGTGGCCCTCGGCCTGTCCCTCCTGCAGCCCAGGGCACTCACTGGACCGGGCCTGGGACAAGGTCACACCAGGGCAGGGGTCAGAAAAGGGAGGACAGCGACACCTGGACAGGGCCCCTGTGTCACTGCAGGCACTCTCCAGGATTTTCCCGTGCCGCCGGCTCTGTGAGCCCCTCTTCACCTTCTGCTGAGGTCCTGCTGGACTGGGAGCAGGCGCACCGGGCACCGCCCTGGGGCCGCAGTGCCGGCGGGAAGGCTCCGGACGCTGCCTGAGGGCTCTGACCGGCTGGGCGTGTGCAGGATGCAGGAGACGGGACAGCAGTGGGAAGGCCTCACCTGCGCGCTCAGAGGTGCTTCTGAGCGAGGGCCGGGGCTGGCCTCTGAGCTGCGCGCTCCGGTCAGGGCCGCCCAGCCGCCTGGCAGACTGGGCCTTCCGTTCAGGCCGCGGAGAGTGACTCTTCCGTCTCAGGGAGGGCTGACTCAGGGAAAGATCCTGTTGTTCTTCCACACTGACAGCACAGGCTGTGGCACCTCATTCCACCAAACGAAAGCTAGCCCCAGAGGGGGTGCCTGTCCTGTGGGAGGCACGGCCGTCCAGGCAGCATTGCATTTGCCCCCTTGTGCACTTTATTTTACCCTGTACTTTCATTTAAGAATCGCGTCGTAGAGCGGGACTGGCGCTAACTTTAAAGTGGTCCCTCCTCCAGCTGTGGGTGGGGCAGGGCGGGGCAGAGAACCAGCTGCGGGCTGAGGGAGGGGTGGGGCCTGGTGTTGAGGAGCCGTGAGAGGAGTCCCACCACCAGCCTGGGCCACAGCCACAGCCCCCACCTGCCCGAATCCCGCTCCACGGGGGGCCGTCCTCTGGCCCTTCCCCGGCCGCGCAGCACGTGGCGCCCAACCAGCACGAGCCGTCCCAGGCCTGCTCTGGGCTGGGCGCGCCCCCCGGGGGGACGTGAGGCAGAGCCCCGTGCCGGAGTGAGCTAGGGTGGCGGGAGCCAGGCCGCGCCCCCTGGAGCTGTGGTGGCGGCGCAGTGACCGGGTGGCTGGTGACCGCGATCTCTCCTGGCTTCCTTTCCTCCAGCCGGCTGCCTGGGTTGGACTCGGGCAAGTGTCCACGGCTGCTCCATCCGTGGTGTTTCTTCGGGTGTTTTATTACGATTGTAGCTATTTTACCAAAAACCTACCCCTGTGTCTGTCACTCCGCTGCTGTCTCCCTGTTGTCACCTGCAGGAGTTTCCAGTCTGTCCCAGCCGTAGTCCTGCGTGGCCAGGAGTGGCGCTGGGCGCTTTGGTAGGGTTCTGTCTGGAGGAGAGGCCAAGCAGTGCGGTGCCGCGCCTCCCTGACCGGAAGGAGAGGCGGGAGTGTGGGTGTCGCAGGCCCTGCACCGTTGCTGCTGCTTGAAAACGCCGTGCGCTGTGCACCAGAAACTAAGCAGTGTGTCTCTCTTCGGTGGACGTGGATGTGACGACATGTTAACATGACTTTCAAAAAGAAAGGCTGTAGGCTCACGCTCTCGAGTGCGTCCTCCTGCACCAGTCTCCGAGTTGCGGGCAGGCCGCCTCCCTGGCAGGGCCCTGCTGCCCTCGGGCCGCCGGCTCTCGGGCCCAGCGCGGCCTCTGTCCCTGCGGGCCGGGTGCCCCGACGCCTCCCTGCCACGTGTCTCACTGCGTGCCGTCACTCGTCCGTAACACTGGTTTCTGTGATCCAGTCCCGGCAGCACGCAGCTCCCCGAGCACGTACCGCACCCCCACGGGCGCCAGGGGCATTCGTTACCTGGGGCTCCGTGACGGGCAGTGATGCAGGTGTGGTGACAGTGGAGCGAGGGGCCACTCGGGAGGCAGCCCAGAGGTCTGGGTTTCGTTTGTGTGTAAGTGCAAGGGAATCTAGAGCGTGAGCCGCTCGTGGTACTTCATCAGCCAGCCAGCACTGGGGGCAGCCTGGAAAAAGTTCTTCTGAAAAATTTCTAAAAAAGGTTTGTTACGAACTTCCAGTCAAGATGGAGGCATAGGTAAAAACACTTCGCCTCCTCGCAGAACTACAGAAAAACTACAATTAGACCATAAAACAAATACCACCCAGAACTGTCAGAAAATAGACCTGTCTGGAAGTCCGACACCCAGGGGTTTAAAGAAGCCACATTTGTCCAGACTGGTAGGAGGGGCGGAGACACGGCGTGGCACGGAGGGGCGGCAGAACGAGTGGGCCCACGTTCACGTGTGGTGGGGAACCGGGAGGGACTCCTCGGGAGCAAAGGATCCCGGGCCAGACCACATAGCCCAGGGTTCCAGCCTCAGGAAGACAAGTCCCTGTAACTCCTGGCTGTAAAAACCAGTGGGGGTGGGGGGCTGAAGGAACCGTTGGGCTTTCAGGAGACTCCTCTTAAAGGGCCCGCGTGGACTTAGGACTCACCCAGACCCACCCACTCTGGGATCCAGCATCGGCAACAGCTGGAGGGCACCAGTGGCGTGGGGGTGAGAGGGGCTGAGTGAGGTGACTGGGAACGGGAGTGCCGGGAGACCGCTTTCTCCTGGGCAGACCTCCAGGAGCCCGGCTCTCACACAGAGCCACACGGCGGTGAAGTGGGCCCTGTCCTGGCAATCACCTAACGCTCCGCCCCACACAATTTACAGGTGACTTTAGAAAAAAGGTATTTTGAGAGAAAGGGGAAAGGAGGGAGAAGGAGAGGGAGAGAACATCAATGTGTGGGTGCCTCTCACGTGGCCCCCACTGGGGACCTGGCCAGCAACCCTGGCCTGTGCTCCGACTGGGAATCGAACCAGCGACCCTTTTGTTCACAGTCCATTGCTCAGTCCACTGAGTCACACCAGCCAGGGCTACAAGTGTTTTCTACAACAGGCCACACCACTAAGACAGGGAGTCAAAGCAGCCCCACCTAATACACAGAAACAAACACAGTGAGAGTGTCAAACTGAGGGGACAAAGAAAATGGCCCAAATGAAAGAACAGAACAAAACCCCAGAAAAAGAACTAAACGAGACTATCAGATGCAGAGTTCAAAACACTGGTTATCAGGATGCTCCAGGAACTAACTGATCGGGTACTGCAGTAATGTAAAAAAGACCCAGGCAGAAATGAAGGTTACACTAAGTGAAATAAAGTAAATTCACAGGGAACCATCAGTGGAGGGGACGAAGCTGAGATTCAGATCAGCGATTTGGAGCAGAAGGAAGGAAAAAGCACTCCATCAGAGCAGGAAGAAAAAAGAATTAAACAAAAACAAGGATAGCCAAAGGCACAGGTGGCAAATACAAGGCCTGCGGGCCGAATCCGGCCCTCCACCTTGTTTTATCTGGCCCGGCATTTGTTTCTACCCGGCGGCAGCACCAAGCTCTCACCTAACCGTTAAGGAGCAGTTACATGTATACAGTCCTAAAGTTACATTCAGCCCTTTGAAGGTAACCGTGAAGCTGACATGACCCCCAGTGAAAACGAGTTTGACACCCTGGTAAGGAACCTCTGGGACATCTCCAAATGTACCAACACCCGGATCCTAGGGGCGAGATGGAGACGAGGAAGAGCAAGAAACTGAAAACTTACTTGAAAAAACAATGAAAGGAAAGTTCCCTAATTTGGTGAAGGAAATAGACATACAAGGCCAGGAAGCCCGCAGAGTCCCAGACCAGCTGGATCCAATGCGGACCGCACCAAGCCACATCATGACCAAACTGCCAGCGGTTAAAAGTAGAGAATCTTAAAAGCAGCAAAAGAAAAGTACACACTTAGTTACCTACACAGGAGTTCCTGTAAGACTCTGAGCTGATTTCTCAAAAGAGACCTTGCAGGCAAGAAGGGGCTGGAAAGAAGTATTCAAAGTCACAGAAGGCGAGGACCTACCTCCAAGATGACTCTATCCAGCAAAGCTTTCATTTAGAATGGAAGGGCAGATAAAGTGCTTCCCAGATAAGGTCAAGTTAAAGGAGTTCATCATCACCAAGCCCTAATTATATGAAAATTAAAGGGACTCATCTAAGAAAAAGATCAAAGCTGTGAACATTACAATGGCAACAAATGCACAACTATCAACAACTGATGTGAGAAATGAAGCAAACACGCAGAACAGGAGCAGAATCACAGAAATGGAGATCACGTGGAGGGTTGTCAGTGGGGGCAGGGAGGAGGGAAAAGGTACAGGGAATAAGCATCAGTGGTGGGTACAAAACAGACAGGGGGAGGTTAGGAATAGTGTAGGAAATGGAGAAGCCAAAGAACTTACACGTATGACCCATGGGCATGAATAAGGGGGGGTATGCTGGAGGGAAGGGGGTGCCAGGTGGAGGGGGGCAAAGGGGGGAAATTGGGACAACTGTAATTGCACAATCAATAAAATACATTTTAAAAAATAAAAAGCCACTCACGCACCCCAGAGGATAAACAGTGGCCGGGCAGGAGCACCGTTGCCGGTACAGCATGTGGTGGTTGCTTAGCGAGCCACCCTAAACATCACTGGGCGGAAGCCCTGGTGCCCTGCGGCTGGGTGTGGCTCTGGCCCCGCCCCGGGGAGGGAGGAGACCTGGCCCACTGATCCCCGTGATCTGGGCTGTTGTGAGGGGAGGAGACCCAGACTAGGTTGGGGTGGGGGCACCTCCTGGGATCTGTTCCTCAGAGGGCACGGGCGGCCCCGAAGGGTGGGGTGTAGCAGACAAAGCGGGAGCGGGGCCACGGAGCAGACCCCGAGTGCAGCCAGCAGTGGGTCTGCAGAGCGAGCGCAGGTGAGGAGGCCTGCGTGGGCGTGGGGCTGGCGGCGCGGCCGGGTGGGGCTGCAGACCCAGGAAATGGCTTTCACAGTGCAGGAGTGGCTGGTATTCGTGGAGCTAGTAGGCGCGGGAAAATGTTTGTACATAAACTGTGTCCTTAATTTTGTAAAGAATGTTTGAACTTAGAAAGAACCCACAGACAGGGATGGCAGCACGGTGGCTGTAGGGGTGGGTGGCTGGGGGTGGGGGAGCACGCAGGGGTGAGTGGTGCTGGCGGGAAAAACTTTGGGGCCATTTCAAAGAAAGCGGTGTGGATTGAAGTACATTTGTCTTAGCTTATAGAAATCAGTAATTAACTTAATTTCATTTAAAAATTCAATTTATTTAAACTAAGGAAACAAACCCAAACAGTTCCCCCATTTCCCCTTGCCACCTCTAGCAGCCACCAGTCTATTCTCAAGTATAGTTTTTTTTGCTTATTTATTTTAAAAAGTTTTTAATGTTTTTTTAATTTTAAAAGTTATTTATTTTTAGGGAGAGGGGAAGGGAGAGGGAGAGGGAGAGAAACATCACTGTGTGGTTGCCTCTCACACGCCCCCTACTGGGGGACCTGGCCCACAACCCAGACATGTGCCCCCGCTGGGAATTGAACTGGCAACCCTTCTGTTTGCAGGCGGGTGCTCAGTCCACGGAGCCACACCAGCCAGGGATAAATGTTTTGAAAACTAATTTTCTCTGAGAGACTGTGCCTGTCTGACTCCCTTCACTCAGCGCAGCACCCTCCCGGTCCACTGTGCCACCGGCCAGCAGCCGGGTCTCCCTCCACGGCCGAGGGATGCCCCTGTGCGTGCCCCACGGCGCCCGGCGGTGGGCACGTGGCCGCCGCCCTGTGCTGCAGGCTGTTGGAAACGGTGCTGCAGGCAGTGGGGGGCGTGTCTTTCTGAGTCAGTGTTTTCATGTTCTTCGGACGGCGTCAGAACCGCAGCTCCCGCTTCAGCTGCTGAGGAGTGTGCGGTGCCCGCGCCCACAGTGCACGAGCGCCCCCTTGTCCCCAGTCCTTGGGGCTCGGCTGTGCGGGCCGGCGTGCGGTGCCACTGCCCACAGTCTGGGTTGGGTCTCCCCAGTGGGGAGTGGCGTTGGGCACCTGCTCGCGTGCCTGCCAGCCGCCTGCGTGTCCCCATTGGGGGCGTCTGTGCGGTCCTCTGCCTGTCGGCCAGTTGCGTTATTTGCTGTTTTGCTGTTGAGTCGTGTGGGTTCTTCTTGTGTTTCAGATACTGACCCCACCAGATCTGTAGTTTGTAGCTGTTTCCTCCCACTTGGTTGGTTGTCTCTTCATCTTGTCCACTGGTTCCTCTGCTGTGCAGAAACCTTCTAGTCCCATGTGGTCCCGCTTGCTTGCGGTTGCTTGTGGAGTCACAGCCGAGAAGTGCGTGCTGACACCCCGTCCGGGAGCTCGCCGCTCGCGCCCCTCACCATCCGGCCCGGTTCGGGCCCTGTGTCCGTGCGAGCCGGCTCCGTGGTCCGTGTCTGCGAGCGGTCTGGTTCCACTCTTCCGCATGAGACTGTCCAGTTTTTCAGCCGTCCCTGAAGAGGCCGCTTTCCCCCGTGGCGTGTTCTGGACTTCTTTGCTGTGAGCTCGTTGGTGTGCCCGTTGGGGTCCCCTCGGGGCTCTCCGTCACCAGAGCCCGCGCCGCGTTAATCAGCAGTGCTCTCGATGCGGCTGGAATCGGGAGCGTGAGTCCTGCCGCTCGGCCCTTCTCGGGGCCGCTCGGGTGGCTCGGGGCCTCTGCTTTCACGCACACTTCAGGGTTGTTCCGTTTCTGCAGAAACCAGTCATTTGTATGTAAGTATTTTTGTCCACGATGGTCTTTTTTTAAACTTTTCTTCCTTTAGGTTATTCAACAACAGACTAGGACTCACATCACCACTGTGAGCTTTTTAAAAAAAAACTGGACTGTGTTGTGTGTATTTATGAGGGAGACGGAGAGAGCGTGTTTCTAGCCAGAGTAAAGTTGGAGTCATTTCAGCAACATCAAGAGGACAACCTGAGAAACAGCGTGCTCGGCCCTTTAATTTAAAAATAATGTTTCTTTGGGGAAAAACAAAAGTGTAAACAGTGCCTTGCGCTCCTCACGTGTTGTTCACCCCGCGTTTTCTGACTCCGAGGTGCTTCTCTGGAACAGCACGTGGGTGCCCCGACCGGGCAACAGGAGCGTGCTGTTTCCGTTGGCAGCAGTGAAAACCTATTCCAGAAGAAGGGGAACATTCGACACCTTTGGGAGTTTGAAAATATGTTTGCAAAGGGTTCTCAGTTACTCCCATGTTGTTTTGGAAGCGTGCCAGTTTTCAGATTGTGAGTCCGTTGATCTGGGGTCTCCCCCGGTCTCCGAGGGGCACATCGTTGCAGGGACTGAGCAGGGCAGCAGTGTCCCTGCGCCCCTCCCCTCCGTCTGCAGCCAGAGCTGCTGGGCTGGCTCCGCCCAGCCCCGTCGGGTGACCCCACCTGACCCCGCCTGCCCTCTGCTCCGGCCCTAACTCCCTGCCTTGCTCTCTCCCACCCTCTGCAGCATGACCTGAGACCGCGAGCATGGACTTTTCCCGGCTGCACACGTACACGCCGCCTCAGTGTGTGCCCGAGAACACCGGCTACACGTACGCACTCAGGTGAGTGCGGCGGCGTCTGGCCGCCTCTCGGGCGCTGATCGCGCGGGCCTCAGTGAGACTTGCAGCCGCAGGTCCCGTGTAGAGGGAGAAACGTCTGTGCACGTCGTGAGGAAGTCCGCCTGCGTGAGATCAGCAGACCGACAGGGAGATGTGAGGCTGTTTGGCACACCGTGCGCGTGCGACAACTCCCTCACGGCGACAGAATCCCGTTTGGGACCCCACCCGAGGGCTGTGGCCTGAGAAGGGCCTGAAGTGGCGGGGAGGGTTCTGTGGCTGACTGAGCAGCTGGGCGTCTCGGAGTTGTCGGCTGCCCTGGAAAGAGGGGGCTCCGTGCAGGACGCGATGCGGCCTGGGTCTCAGGAGCTGGGCTTCCCCCTGCCAGAGTCCCGCATGCACGTTCTTGTTTCGCGAGCCGCTGAGGCTCGAGGCTGGAGTCTTCCAGTTGCTGACTTGCCCTTCACGTCTCTAGTTCACGCGTAGGAAGGATGATTGAAAGGAAACTTCGGTATCACAAAATGCTGGGCCCGTGCTGAAGGAGAGCTCATTGCCACGTTGGCCAGGACGGGCCTGGCGGTTAGGAAGCCTTTGCATCCCAGCAAACGTCTGAGGCCCACAGGACCACGCCGTGTGGTGTTCCAGTGGCTCGTCTGTGACGGGCAAAGATGTGGTTGCAGTGTTAAGGGTATCGGAGGGCATGTTTTTGGATTCTAGGGAGAGGGAGAGAGACGTCGATGGGCCGTGTTAAGAGCGCTGTGGCAGCGTCACCCAACCTCACGCTCGAGGACTGCGCGGTTTTACCCGCAAGTCCGGGCCCTGTCGCCCCGTGTGCAGAGGCTCACGCTCTTCGGCTAAAGCTCCCACGGCGTTTCCGCGCAAACCGCGTGCACCGGCGCCGGCGCGCGATTCCGTGTTCCGCACTGTGCGGTGCAGGGCTGGCCGCTGTGCTGGTTTGCGTCCGCCTTTGCGGCCTGCCGCCCCCTGGCTTCTGAAGGGAGGCGGTGGCAGGCGGGCCTGGCTGCGTGGGTGGTGCCGGGGCGTGTGCGTGCCGGGGCCGCGGAGGGTTAGGCGCTGCTCTCCCCTCGCTGCCACTGCTCCGGGGGATGGCTCCGGGGGATGGCTTGGGGGGACGGCTCCGGGCGCACGACCTTCACCTGGGAGGTCTCTGCCCAGCATCCTGGACGCCGTGTCCACTTCATTGACCTGTGTTCCTGCCACGGACACTGGCGAGCAGGGTGACACTTTGGACCCTGGGACCGAGCCCCTTGGTGTCCCCCCTCGCCCCTCCCTGCTAGGTCGCTTTGAAGCAGATCTCTGAAGGACACCACGCCACCAAAGAGCCCCCAGGGATTGAAAGTAACTCCTGGGAGCTCCCCCTGCAGCAGACACTCAGTGTCCAGGTGCCCAGACACTCGTTTTCTTGGAACAGCCACGAGAGGGGAAGCAGCCCCAACGGGACTCCCGCGTTCTGTCGGGTGCGCCGGTCTGAGCTTCCCTCCGTACTTCCCGGAAGCTGCGGTGCAGTGCAGAGATTTGGTCAGGTGCCGGTTTGCCTGTGTTCGTTGCCACGACTACAGTACAGCAGGCACTTCCTGTTGCTCCAGCGAGGTGCGCTCCCGGTGTCCCCTGGTCCCCTGTGTCACCTGCTGGCCCCGCACCCTGGAGTCCCATCACTTTTCAGGTGATGGGCATGGCCCCCGGGGGGCGTGGCCCTGGTCTGGGAGGCCCTGTCCCCGGCGCCCCGAGGCCTCCCGTCGGGGGGTACGCCATGCAGGAGAGGAGGGCTTTGGCTCTCAGTCTCTGGGGAAGTGGGTTTTCAACCGCAAAGAAAGGTGGGGAAATGGCTGTGGGTTGCAGAAGAGGGCAGAGGACTTTGAGGAACCAGGGCTATGAGCAGCCAGCAGATGCCGCCAGAGGCCACACTGGACGAGGCCCAGCCCTCCTTGAGCTCAGCCCGTGGGAGTCGCTGACCCAGCTGGCCGTGCGGCACCTGGGCAGGCGGGCTCGAGGTGGGTGGGGCGGGAGCGTGCGCACCCCCTCCAGCACGGGGCTGGGGAGGGCAGAGAAGGGGTGCGTTGCACCCAGCTTCATTCTGTTTCACCAGGGGGAGGGTGCAGGTGTGTGCGGCACCCGTGGTGAGGAGCCCTGGGGGGGGCTGTCTGAGATGCTGCCCCTCTCTGCTGGGCAGACAAGCAGGGCCAGAAGTGGGGGAGGGGTGGCACTGGGAGTGGGGAGGGGCAGACGGTGGTGGCTCTGACCACCAGGCACCAGGCGACCCCATGGTTGCCACGCAGGAGGAGGACCTGTGGGGATGGGGGCAGATGGGGGGCCCCGACCTCCCGCTGGCTTGCAGTGGGCTGGAACTGAGCAGAGAGCTGGGGGGGCTCCAGTGGGGATCTGGCCAGGCCCAGGGACAGAAGGCCAGTGGGGCGGGGCGTGGCAGCCGGGAGGCTGTGAGGCTGGAGGACGGGGGCCAAGGTCCAGAGAGGGTGATAGAGGAGCAGAGTGTGAGGCTGGCACAGGGACTTCAGCCGCTGGGCCAGACGCTCCAGGGCAGAACCTCGGCACGTCGGCACGCGGTCGGAGTCCTCAGCGTGCAGGCCCGCGGGCCCACGTCCCAGCTCCGAGCTGCCCCGTGTCCCTGGCTGTCTCTGGCTTCCAGCTGCAGGCAGCGTTTCAGTCTTACTGTGCAAGTGCCTCGGAACAGACTCTCAGGAGGGCGGTGGGCTTCTGCACTCGTCCTGGGCTCTGGAAGGAAGTGACAACGGGACCGAGGTGCCACTGTGCCCTCAGGGCCCGTTCTCCTGCGAAGTCTGATTGTCCTCGCAGTCACATCTGGAGAGCAGGAGCGCTGTGCGCTCGTGACCAGGCGTGACCCCCGGGGGAACCACACTGCAGCCTCAGGCTCGAGGGCCGGGCTGGCGGTGCCTCTGGGGCTTTGTGCTCTCTGAGTTACGCTTGGCATCTGTCTCCTGTCCAGTTGTGTCCCTCAGGTCTCGCCCCTGGGCCGGACGCCTCGGTTTACAGCTCTGTGCCACCCCACCACCTCACAGAAAGTTGGTGAAGTCCTCTGAACACCATCCTTGGCACTTGTGGCCCCCTCTGCAGACACTTGGGTCACCCCCTGGGCCCCAGGTGCCTCTCTGGAGCCGCCTGTTTCGAAGGGCGGTTGGGACCCCGCCCAGGGGCAGAGAGCGGGCAGCTGCCGCTGGCCCTGTGGGATGGGCCGACCCCACACCCCATCCCTGCCCTGCCCTCCCCTCCCTTGCCCTGCCGCCTGCTGAGAACCCAGCCCCCTTTAGTTCTGAGGGCTGGGCATCTCTGTGACCAGTTTGAAGAGAGCCTTCCAGGTCTTTCTGAGTTCTCCGCGTGAGCAGAGGCCCCCTTTAGCGTGGGCTGCACGTACGACGCTGGAGCACTCTCCTTCCTCGTTTGCGCAGCCTGCAGCCTGCTCGTGAGAGCAGATGTAGCCCCTCCAGGTGTCGGGCAGCCTGGGCCTGGGGAAGCCAGGGCGGGTCCTGTGTGTCCCCTCCCCCACAGGTGGGTGGTCTGCTTCGCTGCTGCTGTGACATCCCCGCCCCCGCGGCTTCTTCTCAGGGCTCTCTGCAAACTGCAGGCCTGGAGCCCCCTTCCGATGGTGGAGGCTTCGGGGCTCCATACCGGGGAGGCAGGGCCCACGCACCCCAGGCAGCGCCAGTGTGCCTGGGCGTGCTGGGGGAGGGGGGTCAGAGCCCCGAGTCCCGCCTGGTCTGGGGCTTGGACAGAGTGGGGCAGGCCTGGACATCACTGGAGTGTCCTGATGTCAGGCTCCTGGAGGACTGTCCTGTATGCCCAGTGCGGGGAGTCCACACCTACAGGATGGACTCCGACCCGAAATAACGCACTTTTCTCACACTAGCACCGTAGTCCTGTGAACCGTCCCTGGAAGGGACCTGCGACTGTTCCAGCTCACCCTCAGCTCAGGCCCTCGGGGCCCTGGCTGCAGGCCTCCCTGCGGCCTCCGAAGGGGGCGTGGCGCGTCACACCCCTGTTATCGGACCCATTGCATCACTCACTGTGGCTGTGGCCGCACCTGTTCTAGTGTCAGACGTAAGGAGGCTAGGAGGAGTCTGATTCGGAAGCTGTTTTTGTGAAACAGACGTGATGCAGGAAGGTTCCTGTGCCCATTCCCTTCTCTCAGGTTTCCAAGTCCGTCCCACGGACGCCTCTGAAGCCGCTCCCTACCGCCAGCAGGTGTGCCTCCCGGGCATGTGTGACACTCCCCAGGCTCCCTGCCTGCTGGGTCGCCCTCCCTGTCAGGAAACCCTCCTCCGTGCCCTCTCCCCACCCCTTCTCACAGGCCCTGTGCACAAGCCCTCCTCCCCAGGGGGCGAGAGGTCACCTCCTGTAGGTGTGACTCCTCGCTGGTGGTGACCCTGTGATTCAGGGCTCCTGCCCCCAGGTGGCGGCCTCACAGGGAACCGGGCTACAGAGCAGGAGAGCAGTGGAGGGCCAGCTAGCCGGAGCTCCGCCTCCTCTGCCCTCATCCCCGTGGAAAAGTGGTCTTCCACAAAACTGGTCCCTGGTGCCAGAAAGGTCGGGGACCGCTGCTGTAATGTGAGTCCCGGGTGAGTCACGGGCCGGCTGGCCGGGTGGGGAGGTGTGGCCCCGCCCCAAAGGCGGCCCAGAGTGGGTGCTCAGTGAAGGCCTCTTGATCTGGAAAAATCTGCGGACCACACAGAGGACACGCCCCTCAGTGAGTCCTTCGTCGTGGGCGTGTCTCTAGCTGGGGCGAGCTAGAGGCCCCGTAGCCTGGTGGTTCCGTTACCTGCCCCTCCTGTCCTGCGTCCACACCCGCTGGGTGACTGTGTGTCTGGGGCTCCCTGCCATGGCATGGTCACTGTCCCCTCGCTGAGTGAGCAGGTGTAGGCTGACGTGCTGGCCCGCAGGTGGGGGTCCTCGTGAACTTGGCACATCGTGAAGCGAGTCTCGGGGCGGCCCTGGGCTTCCACACCGGGCACCCGGGGCACCGACCTCACAGGCACTGATGTGGGTGCCAGCTTACTGTGCTTTTGGAAAAGTCGTCACGCTGTAGTGGCTGTTCTTAAAAACTCACCACAGGCGACACGCCACGGCCATCGTTGATCTTGCCCGTGGCAGAAACGGTGCCGTGAGCCTCACTTACCTCTGACACGTTTTTTCCTTCCAGTTCAAGCTACTCTTCGGACGCTCTGGACTTTGAGACGGAGCACAGACTGGACCCCGTGTTTGACTCCCCCAGAATGTCCCGCCGCAGTTTGCGCCTGGCCGCCACCGCACGCGGCGCAGAGGGCGGCCAGGCGGGGCACACAGACGCCTCCCTGAGGGACAGAGCGGCCAGGTGAGCCCCGCCCCTCTGCACTCACGCACGTGCGAGCCCCGCCCGCCGGGCCGTGAGACCGCGCCCTGCAGCGGGAGACCGTGTGCGCGCACGCACGGAGGCCCTCACGGCGTCCGGGCTCTGCTGGGGGCCGGGGCTCCACGGCCTCTGCCACGCGGGGTGCGGTGCCGGTGTTCGCAGCCAAGGTTTTCCCGCCGCGAGAGCCCGGAGAGGGCATGGGCACGCGCCCTGCACCTGTCCCCGCCACACGGCTCAGCTGCGCAGCGGGCCTGGCCCTCGGCTGCGCCGCCTCAGGCTGTTCAGGGGCGGGGCCAGTGCAGAAGGTCTGTTTACTCAACTGCTGCACGGACAGGTGCTCATCACCTCCGGGGTGCCTGCCGAGCTCCTGTGCCAGCAGGAGCCAGGTGGGGGAGGCCTGTGTGTGAGATGACAGCTCCTCTGTGGCTGCACTCGGGGGAAGGGCTCCGTCAGGACCGGGAGGGTGCGCAGTCCTGGAGGTCCCCTCAGAGTCTGTTTAGGGAGGGAGGCTCTGCTCCTCCCCCCGGGGCTCACGAAGGGGCTGCAGGCGGGCCCAGCGCGGTGTGCAGCGCAGGAACGCCCAGCCGGGGCTGGGCCTCCTGGAGCCGCGCCGCAGGAGGCTGTGTCCCTGCCGCCTGCTCTCACCCACGCGGTCCCGCCGCGTGGGCGCCTGCCCAGCCCGCAGTCTGCAGCGCCCCACAGTGCTCGGTCCCAAGGCCCTGGTCTCTGTCCCCTGTGCTGGAGATGAGTGGGGCCTTGTGGTGGAGGACCGCCTTTGCTTGCTGGGCTCAACGCAGCGCTGTGTCTCCGGGTGAGAGCCCTGGAGCGGGAACATACCAGTGTGTGGTTACTTGCTCCAGAAAGGAAGGGAGGGCTTCAGTTTAGAGATCACGTGGATTTTATTTTTATACTCAGGCTGTTTTTAATACTTGCCATTTTAAGTTTTAACTACTTTGGTGTCTGTCATACAGCCCAAAAGTAATGAGAAAACAATCTTGTTGAAACCGTTGTAGAAGGAGCTCTTGGACCCCAGGCAGAACTCCCTTTTCCAAATCAGTAAAGGTCTCATCACGGTGGAAAGACACCAAAAACTATGCCTCAAAAATGCTGTATCCTCAAAGGTTTTGTGTTGGTAAAATATCATCAGTTCGTATTAAGAAGAAGCCTGTGAGCTTGTTCCTTGTTCCTTTCTTTCCAGAGCAGCAAAGCAACACAGAGGCACGAGCAAGCTGGCGTTCAGTGTGAGCCACACCGCCAGGCAGGCCACCGCTGGCCTGAGCAGCGGGCTGCAGGGCCCGGCCAGTCTCCGGCCACCCGTGCTGGACGAGTCTCTGATCCGAGAGCAGACCCAAGTGGACCACTTCTGGGGTGAGTCAAGCTACCATGCGGTCACTTCTGGTTGTTCTGGAGGAAGGGCCGTCACGGCCAGCAGAGCCCAGGGAGGCCGAGGACCCCTCTGGGCTCTCAGCTGCAGGCGCGGCTCTGCTGCCGGCGCATTGCCGTCGTCCTCTGCCGGCCGCGGGCGGTGCAGCGTTCCTCCCGTGGGCTGTGGCCTCGGCCACAGGTGGCTCTCGGCAGCAGGGCGGGCGGGCACCTCTGAGTCACGGCACCCTGTGGGGACACAGTGGCGGCGGGCACGGCAGTGGCAGGCAGTGCCCCCCTGTCCTGCAGGAGCGGGCATTCGGGACCGCCAGGTCCCCGGGTGCGCAGCCGGCCCCTGGGCAGGCCCGGAGGCCCGGCCGTGCTCCAGGGCTCCGCGCGCTGCTCTCGGGCAGGCCGGGCCTGTGCCGGGTCCTGCTCAGGGGGCGGGGGTGCCGGGGACACTGGGTCTGAGAGGCGGGCCTGCCCCGTGAGCGCACCCGGCCTGCTGCCCCCTCGCACACGCAGTGCGTGCACACATGCACCTCCAACAGAGACGCCTTCTGCCTCAGCCGAAGGCTGTGTGTGTCTCTCTGGGGAAAGTGCCGTTGATTTAGGTGTTTTAGGAAATAAATGTTGACCAGTGTCATGATGCTGATTTGTTAACCGTTGTAATTTTAATTTTTCGGGTGTTTTGCTGTGTTTTGATAATTTGAGCTCAACTGCAAAAATATGTGTGTTTCAGGTCTTGATGATGATGGAGACCTCAAAGGTAATGCTCTCAGTCCTTCGTCCCCCTTGGGAGGGCGGCTCTGGGTGGGCGTCCGCAGGGTGCGACCAGCGCCCCTTGTGCTCTCCGCACCTGCAGGTGGAGCGAGGGCCTTCGCTCAAGGGAACGGCGACACGGGCACCGGCGCGGCCCGCAGCAACGGCTACACCTGCAAGGCCTGCAGCCAGCTGTCCGCGCGCCAGGACGCGTCCGTGCACGCCCCCACCCACGGCCTCGCCTCCTGGGTGTACTCGCGGGACCACACTCAGAAACGTAAGTCTCGCACGCTGCACGGTCAGGAGGGACTGCACGTCCCCTGCCCTCGTCTCGCAGGCCGGGCGGTGCAGGCCGCGGACCGGCACTCTGGGGCACCCTGTAAGAGCCTACGTGGTGCAGCCGCGTGGAGCGTCGCTGCTCCTCTCGCGTTCCGTGTCGCGTCGTTAGGGTTTTGTCCTGGGGGTCTGGAACTTCGTGGCCTTGCCCTTAGGCGGGATGTGGTGCTGTGGGGCTGCGCAGGCGCCAGAGTTGCAGCTCGAGTGGGGCCCCCGCCTCTGCTGCCTGCTGGGCCTTCAGGTCGGGGCTGCTTGGCGCCGGCCCTGCTGGGTAGCAGCCCTCACTTGTAGGCCCTGGCGCCGCCATGGCCACAGGCGAGCGGAGGCAGACGTCCGAGTCCTGGCTGCGGCCACTGGGGCAGGGGTCCTCGCAGACGCACTGGAGTCCAGTGGCTGTCAGGACTGCGGCAGCTGCGTGGCCTCTCTCCAGGGTGCCCGGCGCCCCGGGTCCCCTCCAGCTTCCATCAGGTGGTTCAGATGCCCCTGTTGGCTCCGGCACTCTGCACTTCCTGCCCGTGGTCACTGCTCCCACACAGCAGGGCCAGGCCAGGGAGCTCTGGACTGGAAACACGCTCACCTTGCCTCCGAGTACCGGCCCCCGGTGGGCTCACTGCACGTGCCGGTCTGCCTGGCGCCGTAGGACGCAAGGCAGGGGACCTGATGGGGACAGGAAGGTGCCCGGAGGGCAGAGCCGCGTTTGCGCATTTGCTGTGTCCAGGGCGCGCCCGGCACACAGGGTGGTCGGTTACCACCCCTCAGATGCTCGGGGCGTGGTGTTGCAGCTGCTGGCGTCTGAGGCTCCGTCTGTGGTGGCCGCACCGTGGTGCTGACCCATCAGCAGCCCACAGTGTGGAGGCAGCAGCAGGGGAGGGCAGGCCGCACCCCCTCTGCTCCGGCTCCGCCCAGAGTCTCCCCGATCCTGGAGGCAGCCCCACCGTGCAGGATCCCCTGGGGCGGCCCCGGCCGGGCTCCGCTCTCAGGGCGCCCGGGGGCAGGTGTGTCGGGGTGTGGAGAGGCACGTCCTCGCGCGTGGAGCAGGGTGTGCATTGCCCTTGGAGTGACGGCACTGGCTCCCAGTGAGCTCTCCGGGGGGCGTCTGCTTGCCCCAGCCTCCTCACGAGGGCCGCGGCGCTGCTGTGTGTGGCTGGAAACAGTCACGCTTTGCCCTGTCCGCGGGGGTGGGTTTCGGGGAGCCTCTGGAGACCCATTGCCGGAAGACCTTGACTTTGGTTGCTCCGGACTGGCTTTCTTAGGGGGACGGCAAGGGAGGGAAAAAGAGAGGGAGAGACATCCACGTGCGAGGGAGACATCGGTCCGTTGCCTCTTGCTCGTCCCCAACTGGGGACCTGGCTCGCAGCCCAGGCCTGTGTCCTGACTGGGGACCGAACTGGTGACTTTGCCGTTTGTGAGACAACGCCCCACCACCTGAGCCACGCCGGTCTGGGCGCCCTTGACTGTTTTTGAAGAGAGAGCACGTTGTGCACGTTTACGTTTCACCTCTGTATTTTTTTACCACAGTGTACACGTGATGCTACTTCGTACTAGTGTCAGGTGTAACAAGCTACATTTTTATTTGCTTTGGGCTTCTCTTGTCACCTCCCTTGCTGTTTCAGAATACAACAGTGATTTGTAGAAATAACCGATTTATCTTAAAAAGTCTGCTATGTTTATGAAGAACCCTGGAAAATCACAGATGTGTGTGAGGGAGAAAGTTAAAGTCAGCAAACCCACTCGGCCCACCACCCAGCGAGGGCCGTCCCCGAGGGCCGCCACCGGGGTTTCCCAGACGCGGGGCCACGCGGGAGGGTGGCTCGGGGCCTCGTGTGCCTGATGTGCGCGCCGCCCTCCGCCAGCCTGACTGCGCGCCCCCATTCCTGTCCTTCTGTTGCCGCTGTGCCCACATAGAGCCAGGCACAGCGGCACAGTGAAGTCCCCTCCCCACCCTCTGTCCTCTCCGGGTTCCCCTGAGGGCGCCGCGGCGCTACGCTGCGCCCGGCGCGCACTCCAGTGCTTTTCGAAACGAGGTGACATTCACCTCGTGCGGTTCAGTGGCATCTCGTGCATTCACGGTGTTGGAACAGCGCCTGGATTTTGCACGTGTATGTGGAGAAAGGCGTTGTTTTGTCCGAGATGCTGTCGGCCGCACGTGGTTCTGTGTTACAGTGGGTGCTAGCTTTCCTTTCTCTGTCTGCTGTTGCGTGCGTGGTTCTTCGGAGGTCACCCGTCTGAGCCTGACGGCACTCGGGGTTCTGCTGGTGCCCCTGAGAAGCCACGCGCACGGGAGCGCTCGCCCGCGTCCCCGTCCCTCGGCAGCTGGCGCGCACACGCCCCTGCACGGGCAGACAGGCGCGAGGGCACGTGGGCGGCTAAAGGCTGCAGACCCCTCGAACCCGACGGTTCCTTGTCCCGAACCTTGGGAGATTCAAGTCGACAGAATGGGGTTTTTTCCTTCACGTCAAAAAGGCTTTAGCAGGCTCCAGCGTCTTTTCCTTGAGACCCGGCGCAGTCCTCCCCAGAGCGGGTGCTGGCGGGAAGCGCGTGCGCAGAGACAGCCCTCCCAGGACGGGCCGCCCCCTGCAGCAGCCGGGGAGGCCGGAGACGTGGCCGCACCCTGACCCCCAGCCCTCCCCGGGCCTCCCACCGCCTCCGTGTGCTGCACGGTGTGTCCCGTGTCGCGTGGAAGCCGTGGGGGAGTCTGAGAACAGGCCCTCCTGGCCCCCCCGGCAGCACTTCTGCCCTGGCGAAGGCGCAGAGTCGTCTGGAGAGGCGGTCGCTGTGGAAAGCTGTCAGTTGTCCTGCGGGCACAGAACAGGGTTCTGCTCGCTGACGAGCCTCATCAGAGAAACGAGGACCGAAGTGCCTGCGCCTTGTGCTGGCCGGGACCATGGGGCCTGCGGCCGGCCCGGAGCAGCCGGGCTGTCCCGACAGAGCCGCCGCCGCGGCCCCGACCTCGGGAGCAGCTTTGGGGCCGAGCTCCCACCGGGGCCACGCTCCGGAGGAGACCGTCTGGGCGGGGCAGCTGTGGTTCAGCACCCGCTCTGGCCGGCAGCTCCTACGGGGCGGCCCTGTCGACACACGGAGCCAGAGTCTCCAGCCACCGCCCACACGCACCCCGACTGCACGCCCCCACAGCGCTGGGAGGGCCAGCCCGCAGACTCGCCAGTTTTTCGTATCTTTGTGCCTTACAAGTCTTTCAGTGTGACGGATGAAAAAGGGGATGTTGTTCTTTCTGTCATCGGCGAGACTGTCCCGGGCTCACCCCCAGTGAACAGCTTCTCCCGCCCCAGCCTCCGCGGTGTGCAGCGCAGCGGAGCAGGGAGGGCGCCGGCGGCGGCAGCCCCGCGCACTCTGCTCGGATGGGGTGCCGGCTTGCCCGTAGCCTGCAGCCTCACTGATTTTACTTCCATAAAATCGCTTCAGCTCAGACGCCCCATCCCCAGCTGGCTGCATGCTGTCCACTCTGAGTCCCTGAGGCTTCACGGGGACGGGGAGGAAGCACACGAACTGGGCTCAGGGCAGCTCCTGGGTGCACCTGGGGGACAAGCCTGCCCCAGGTGGTCCCCGTGCGCCCGGCTGCCTGGAAGCAAGCCTGCCTCATCCACCACTCAGGGAGGGAACTTTCCCAGCAAGGACCGTTTCTAGCAGTTGTGACTTGGGGAACATCACCCCACATGCTCTAGGTTAATAGGAAAAACCACCTGGGATCCTATGTATCTTCTGAAGTGCGGGCACTAATGAAAAGTCACAGGGCCTGGCCGGGTCCTCAGTCCAGCGGCTCCATCACTGAGTGGACGCCGCCCACGGCCACACCACTTGTTTCTGTCATCCCGTTGCCAGTGCTGCGGCGGCAGGCTGGCCGGCCTGGAGGATGCCGGACCCTGCGGGGGGTCCTGCAGGCGGGTGCGGAGCCCACCGGGCGGCCGGGCAGGTGGCACCTGAGCGGGGCCGTGGGTGCAGATGCTGCGGCGAGGCGAGCCGACCTCGGTTCTGTGACGGTGCCGGCGAGAGGCCTGGTCGGCAGCTCTGCCTGTGGGACGAGGGACAGGCGTCTCGGCGCCTCCCAAGTGCTGTCTCCGGCGTCGTTGGAAAAGCTGGCTCTGCTGGGCCTGAACGAGGAGTTCGGCTTTCTGACTTGTCTGGGGGGGAATTAACTGTGTGTCCACGGTTTCTCAATAGGCGGTGTGTCCTACGTGGACAGGATTCTGTGGCTGGCCACGTACGCTTCGTCATCTTTCTCATCAGTCTTAGTCCAACTCTTTCGAGTGGTTTTAATGAAGCTCAATTATGAATCAGAAAATTACAAATTGAAAAGCTATGAATCAAAAGATGGCGAATCAGAAAGCTATAAGTCAAAAAGCCATGAATCACAAGGTATTTAAATACCCTTTCTCTCTTTTCCCACCAAACACTGCTTTCAAGGTGGAGAAAACACGTCTCTGCTCTGCAGCCCGTCTGCCACTGCCGGGCGTGGCCTCGGCTCTTCCTCCGGGGGCTTGCGGTGCTCGCGGGCCCTGCACGTACTCCAGTCCCCGCAGCGGGTCGGTGTGTGAGCGTTGTTTTTAAGTGAGGGATTAACACACTCAGTTTCTGGTGTGCTTTGTTAAAGTCACGGCCGTGCATCTGAACAGCGTTTGGAGTGCCTTTCCCGGCGTTTTGAGCACACCCGCCTTTGCAGGGCGCCGGTGGGCGAGCTGTCTGGGCCGGTGGGACTGGAAAGTCTTTTCCCAAGCAGAGCTCTGTCGGCTGTCCTCGCCCGCCTGTGCGGACCACCGGCTGTGCTGGAGCAGGGTGGCCGGCCTCGCTTTCCTCTGGCTTGCCGGCCCCCTGGGGGCTGCGGGGGCCTTGCACTTGCTGAGCTCTGTGAGCCTCTCCTGCCTGTGTTGCAGCTCATTCCGAGCGCAGTGGGACGATGACGGCGACAGAGTCTCCCCGACAGGACGGTGGCCTGCACGTGAACGGGGACTCGCTGTGTGAGTATGGCCTCAGCGCCCTGCGCTTGGTGCCCTCAGGCCGAGCCTCGGGCACAGTTGTGTGGGCCCCGCCCAGGGGGCGGGGCGGCTGGTGCTGGAACTCTGCCTGAGGGGGGCCATCCTTCCCTGCCTCTTTGCCAAGGTCAAGTGTAATAGGAGCAAACGACCGCCAGGTGGCGTCTGCTTTGAGTTTTATCTCCTTCGTAACAGCGCTTCCTCGTTTCTTCAAGCTGCTCGCGCGTTTTTGACTGGACAAGGTTTGCGGGGCAATCTGTCACGTTAACTGCTTGTCACCATCCCCCGCAGGCCACGGCTGTGAGGGGACGGAGCGCCTGGAGACCCACTTGGCCGCCCGCTCGCAGTGTCCCGGGACCGGAGGGGCGGCAGGGACCGCGCAGCTCGCCTCCTCCCGCGCAGGTTGCCTCCCACTGTCTGTGTCTCTGCCGAGGTCCCACGACGCCTGTGCTGTCCGCCCGCACTTGGGATGGGGTGCTTGCTAGAGAAGGCAGGAGTCCCCCGGACGTGGGTCTAAGATACGGGGGCTCTCCCAGACGCTCAGCGGGTGTCTGCAGTGAGTCAGGTGTCTGAGCAGGGAACCCCCCGAAGGGGGAGCACAGTGCAGGGGAGGCTGTTCCCGCTGCCGCCTCGGGAGCGCGCCGCGCTCGGCGCCCTGAGCCGCCACCCCAGGCGACCCCTGCACACCGAGACCCCCCCCCCCGCCCCCCGTTGTGCGCACCTGCACCTGCCTGGGAAAGGGCCCCTGTCCCGGCAGCCTCGTTTGTAAAGCTGAGCGTCAGAAATAGTCGCCCCCGGCTGCTCACTGGCACACAAACTGAAGCAGGAGGTCGGCCCCCTTCACGTCTCTGCCGTCCCCGTGAGCGTCTCTGCGGAGTTTCAGGAGCTGCGCGCCCACGCAGGGACGCAGGGAC
>CM052546.1:245456-286192 GCA_028533065.1 Trachops cirrhosus
GGAGATGCCGGCGGGGCACAGCCCTGCGGACTGTGCGCCCCGGAAGGGCGAGTGGCAGGGGTGCACCTCACTAAAGCTGCTGCGAGTAAGAACCACCCCAGGCCGAGCAGGCCTGAGATCGCAACAAACCCTGAAACCACAAGAGAGGAGGCCGGCAAATCTGACTACATCGAAGTGGAGTTTCCGCTGCAAACCCCCACGAGCAAAGTCGAAAGACAGACAACCTAGAAAAACACCGACTCCTGCCCCAAAGGGTCGAACTCCCTAAAGCATAAGAACCGGAGGAAACAGACCACCGGGGCCGGGCAGGGAGACCCCAAGCGGCCACTGGAGGAGGCGCTCGATCTCACTCAGAATAAGGAGAGGCCCGGTGCGGCCCCGCTCCTCTTCCTCAGCCAAGGAAGAGCCCCGGGCGGGGGCTGGGCCCTGAGCTCACACAGTGTACCCCCACCTGTACCAGGTGCCGCCGCTGCAGGCCGGGAGACGGGACCCACCCAGGCTGCGTCCACCCAGGGGAGTAGACAGCACACGGCTGGATGGGCCTGGCCAGGCTCCAGGGCACCCCCGCCCCGCCCCACCCCTCCCTGCAGACCCACTGGGCCCCGGGAGAGGGTGCCGGCAGCCAGGAGAGATCAGGGATCACAGGGGTCTGCACAGCAGCCCCTCCCGACGTGGCCTCCCGTCACATGGGTGTGGTTGCGCCCCGCACCCTGCCCAGCGCGGCCTCCGGACGGGCCTTCCCGAGCCCCGCCCGCGTGCAGCTCGGATGTTTCCGGCAACACCAGGTGCGCGTCCCAGGCACAGAGACCTCGTTAAATGCGGGTTCTGACTTGGCAGGTGGACTCGGGGGGCCCAGGACTCTGCATTTCTAAAGAGCTCCCAGGGGAGGCCGCTGCCCCCAAGTCACAGTGACGGAGGGGACTAGTTTCTCCTGGGGAGGGGCACAGGAGCCACCAGCCCCAGACCCCGTCCCCACGGCCACCCCGGCCGAGCCGCCGCCCCGCCTCCTGCAGGGGGACGTCCAGCAGCCCGGGGCGCGGTCCTCCGCTCCACAGGTCTCCCCGGGGCCACCACGGGGTGGACCCCCTGGACCGCCCCCTCCTCTGGCCCCTCCTCCCCACCTGGTGGTCTCCCCAGCCAGAGTCCACTCCCTCTCCTCCTCATTTGGGCTGTCGGGGAGGACCGTCCTGCTACCACAGCCCAAGTCACCCCCCTGATTACTGCCTGTGTGTCCCCGCCCGTCCCCTCCCTAAGGCCTCCCCAGGGCCAGTAACACCTCCCCTCCTCCCCCCACCACGGCTGCCCTCCTGCGGCAGGAGCTCACCAGATGTGGATCAGGGAGGGGGCGGGCGGGCGAGAGAGCCTTGCACAGGAGGGCCTGTCCCTCAGCACAGGTGAGCCCCAGGGGCTGGGATTGGAGGACCAGAGCCCCAGGCGCTGTCCACAGAGGGGCCTGCGCCCTCTCTCTGCAGCTGCCCCACGAGGGGGCGGGAGAGTCGGCCCAGACAGCGCAGATGGTGGGCGGGTACAGCTGCACAGCAGGGACCCTGGCAGCCTCGGTCCCCGCCGGGCCGAGCCCCAGGGTGGCCCTGAGGGTCCCCTGCCACCCGGGCGTACCTCCACTTGGGCCTCCTCCCAGGTGTCCAGGCGCACGGACTTGACCTTGCTGACCTGGGGGATGTTGCGGTGGATGCCGGAGCAGCTGAGGCAGATGAACACGCCCAGGGTGTAGGAGGCCCAGTCAGGACCTGGAAGGCAAAGGCCAGTGTCTGGGTCAGAGGGGCCGTGGCACCGGGCGAGGGGTCACGGCCCAAAGCCCAGCCCTGCAGGGGCCGCCGTCTGGCCTCAGTCTCCCCATCCGTGCCAGTGGGCAGCAGGCGAGGAGATGCCCGGGGTGACCAGCCCCACGGGCCCCAGGCAGGGCCCTGTGCCCCGCCCCGGGGCCGGAGCGGCCCAGACCCCTGAGTGGATGACACGTCACATGGCGGACGCTGACAATGGCAACCCCGAGGACGTGCCCCGTGCTCCATGCCACCATGGGGTTAGCACGGGTGTGTCTGGCGTGATGAGGACCCTGGTGTGACCGTGCCCACCGACACATCCCGGGGCGAGGGGACACGTCGTGCGTGCAGTTTACTTGAGCAGGTGCATGTGGGCGATGCGGCGGAGTCCAAACGGGGAGGCGGGAGGGGTCCACGGGTCACTGACCGATGACCAAGGGACCGTGGAAGGTGACATGGGGTGATGAGGTGTGGGCGGTGCTCTCTCTGTGTTCGGCAGATTGCTGAGTGAGGCTGGCTGCCACCAGGAACCCACAGAACCTTTTGGACCAGGCAGTTTGAAACCAAGATGCCTGCTGAGGCCACGGGCTGCGGCAGGGTTCGTGGGGGGCCCCTGGAGGCCGGGCCGCACCCACCAAGCCCCTGGCCCGCCTCAGAGCACAGCGCCGCCCCGCCCTGCAGGGACCTCGGCAGAGGGCCCAGGGAACACGAGGGGTGCTGTGTGGACGTGCCCTGGTCAGGGCACAGGGCTGGGGCGGCTGCGCCCACAGGCCAGTCACCACAGGCCACCCCTCGCCCTGCTGACTGGGGACCTGGCCCCACCCCACCGCAGGGACCCTCAGAG
Organism: Trachops cirrhosus; assembly: GCA_028533065.1. Lineage (NCBI taxonomy): Eukaryota > Metazoa > Chordata > Mammalia > Chiroptera > Phyllostomidae > Trachops > Trachops cirrhosus. The sequence goes on from CM052546.1 coordinate 248,082, forward strand.
GACGCACTCCGTCTGGTGCCGGGAGGTCAGAGCCACTCCTCAGACACCACACGCCTGGGCCTCGGGTCTGCGAGACTCTGCATGGTGTGCCAACCTGTGAGTGTGTGAGCATGAGTGTGCACACCTGTGAGTGTGTGGGGCGTGCGAAGGCGGGGCAGAACCTCCGGTGAAGGGCTGTGGCAGGTGCCCACCACGCTGGGCCGGGTCACCTCCCAAAAGGTCGGTGGCCGGTCCTGGGGGGCAGGTGGTGCTGGCTCCGCGCCCGGCCCCGCCCACAGAGCTCCGGCCCCATCCTGAGGGCTGAGCTGGGTCTGAGGGAGCAAGTGAAGGCAGGTAGCTGGCCCAAGACACACAGCTGCTGAGTGACACTCGGAACAGACAAGTTTCTGCAGTGTCACCTGCAGGCCCCAATCCCATCGGCCGATCCAGGGGGCTTTGGGCACGGAGCTGCCTCCCTGGGTGGGTGGGCAGGAGGGCAGGCTCTCGGGTGTCTGCAGGGTGGGGTCCCGGGTGGCCCTGGGTGGTGGGGAACAGCAAGGGCAGGGGCCACCCAGAGACCCTGAGGCCTCAGGGCCCTGGTTCCAGGGCCCCTCCCACCAGCGACTGTGTCTCCCCCCACCCCCCACGGTGCCTCTGTGTCCCCTCCTGGCTTCCTGTCCCCTCTGGCTTCCTGCCCCCACCCCGCTTGCTCAGCCCGCAGTCCGCTGGCCCCAGAAGCCACAGCCATGCCCTGGAGCGCACAGCACACCACAGCTGTTTGGGGGAGCCCAAGGAACTGCCCTCCCTGCACCTCCCCCCGCCCCTGCTCCCCGAGGCTGCTCCCCCAGCACCCGGGGTCCTCCCCACCCTGCACACCGCAGCGCAGGTGTCACTGCACACACAGTGTGCCACACACACTGCACAGGGTGTGGCGGCACCCAGACTCTTGGTCGCTCTCTCATCTCTCTCTGACAACCATGCTGAGGGTCAAAGCGAGCCCCCTGACACCAACTAGGGCCCCTCCATGCATCCCCAGACACGCCTCTCATTTCTTCACAGCATCTGCCTATTCGGGCCGTTTACTGAGAGCACTGTCTACATCCCCAGAATGTAAAGGGAGTCAGAGGTCAGGGGTCAGAGGTCAGGTTTGACCAGGCCCCTCCCAGCAGCCCTGGCACTGCACCGTAAGCCCAGTCCCTGAGCTCCCTTCCCCCACTGCAGAGTGAGGTCCTGGGGATGCCAAGGGCTGGGAAGGCAGGGACCCGCCGAGACACGGTGGGGCCCGCGCTGCCGTGGGGAGAAGTCCACGTCCCCGACTTATGAGCCTCCGCCCGAGGCTTTGGCTGCCAGACAGGAGACCCCCACCCGTGATGGAGCAAAGGTTTGCCCGACCCCGCGGCCGCCCCGGCTCCGAGTCTCTCCTGGGTCTGACGTCACTCAGACGGCTTGACTGCTGCAGAGGACCCTGCTGACCCCAGCGCCGGGGTCCCGCTGCGGGCCAGGCCCCGCCCCTCAGCTCCGCCCCCCCCCCCCCCCCCCCCCCCGGCAGCTGCTCCAGGACACCGCACAGGGCACAGCACAGGGCGCCTGGGCGCGGCCGCCCTCCCGGGGCCCCAGGAACCAGCTCCCTGTTTGTGAAAACGCTGCCCGGACAGGAAATGAAGAAATCTGGACCGAAAGCCCGTGGGTCCGGGAGACAGCGGGCAGGGAAGGTGGGCTCACGGGCCACAGACACAGCGACCGGCGGGGCGGGGGGCGGCTCAGGCCACAGGGACACCTGGCGGGGCGCCCAGGGGCTCCTGTGACGCCCGCGCTCAGGCCACCGGGTGGGGGCCACCGCAAGCTGGGGGCGTGGCCTCCCGGGGGCGGGGCCTCCGGGGCCGAGGTGGGGCTGGTAGCCCAAGCGACTGGTTTGGGGTGGAAAGTCACACCGCGCCGGGGCCGTGGCGTTTCTCCCAAAGCTGGAGGGGGACCTGTGGCTTCTTTACGCCACTTGGCGCCCAGTGGCCGACTCTGCGGGACGCAGCAGGGTCGGGCAGTTGTGAGAGACCCCGTGGCCCACAGAGCCTAAAAATATCTCCTGTCCGGCCCTTTAAGGGAGCGTTAGCCAAGCCCGGCGTTAGCGGGACACAGGGTGTGGCGGCGCCCAGACTCTCGGTTGCTCTCTCATCTCTCTCACAACCATGCTGAGAGTCAAAGCGAGGCCACACACCTGCCTGACACCCTGCCACTGGTCCAGGACCCGTGGGTGTGCAGCTCTGGGCTGAGGGGCCCACACGGGCCACCCACCTGGTGCGCGTGTGAGGCTGGGCACACGCGTGTGCAGGCCCACGACCCAATTTGAACAGCTGCTTCTAAAAAGGGTTCAAGTTAAGAAATGGAGACACTAGTCCTTTTACATAATGAAAAGCCTACAAGCCCCTCCCCCCGCAGCCAGGTCTGCCCGCCTCTGCATAAGCCTCTCCCACCACCGGAGCCAGGAGACAGAGGTGGGAGTGTCCTCATGTATAGAAAACGCCACCTCCTGAGTTCTGAGCCCCTCCTGGTGGAAGGAGGGCCTGCGGTGGGCATACCTGGCCAGACCACCCCAGCACAGCGCCCCTTTGACTGGCCCAGAGTCCCACCCTGTAGCCCCAGGCTCCACTCCCCAGCGCCCCTCCTCCCAGGTCAAACAGAGGCCTGTCTCGCAGTCCTGTCCGCAGCCTGCTTCTCCTTGCTGGTCCCCTGAGGGCACCTGGGCCTCAGGAACTCCCTGCCCAGCTGGCGGGAGTCAGCCCACAAGGCCCGAGTGCCCTCAGGGTGGACCACGAGGCCTGGGGTGTTGAGGGCCTGCTTGCAGCAGCTGATGCCCTACAGTAACAGGAGGGGTGGGAGAGGAGCTAGGCTGAGGCTCCTAGCTTCTGCCCACCCAGACTCACAAACGGGGTGGGGTGGCCCAGGTGTCTCCTGCCACTGCCTTTCTCCCAGTTCCAGAGACATCGCCTGGGGCAGACCGCCTTGGGCCACCGGCTCCCTCCTGGTGGCCTGCCCTGCCAGTGGCCCTGGTTGTCAGAACCTGCATCTGCCCCTGCTCCACCCGGCCTCTCTGGGGCAACTCTGAGGTGACTCGGCTCCCTTCCCATTTCTGGGAGGTGGCCTGAGACACCTGGACAGGTGAGGCAGGTGGGGCTGAGCCAGGCAGAACAGCTGTGTCCCCACAGCGAAGGCCCAGGGTCGGGGCAGGTAATGCAACCTGTCCACGGGACTGTGGGTGGGCCGGGCGAGCCCTGCGGCCCCGTTCCAGGGACCTTTGTCCCGCCCGAGGCACAGCCCAGAAGGGAGGACGGCTAGGGTTCTGGGGTTCGGTGGTGGCGGCAGGTCGGCAGGGTGAGGGCCAGCTGAGGCGGGGCCGGGGTGCGGGGACAGGGCGGTGCCCACCACGCCCCAGTTTCTCGCTGAACTGCCCGCTCTGTGTGGCATCCCCAGCCCTGCTGCTCTGTCATCTCTGCACACGAGGCAGCCAGGTAGTCTCCCTCTCATCCTGTCTCCCTGCCGGTGTCTAAGCCCCCGGGGCAGGCGGAGAGGGGCGGCCCCGGAGGGTCCCCAGCAGTGCTGTCGGAGTGCGCAGCAGCGCCGTCCTGGGCGGCTGCACCGCGGAATCAGCGTGCGTGCCCATCAGTGGGTGGGTGGGTACGTGACGTGGGATTTTTCCACACAGTGGAATATTACTCAGCCTTAAAAAGGAAGGAAATGAAAACCAAACGGAAGCTGGGGTAGCTCCACTCAGATCAGAGAGAACAGACTTCAAGACAAAACTGCAGAGCAGACAGGAGGCTCGTTAGATGCTGATGAACTCGATCAGGCGAGAGGACGTGACTTCTGCAACTACGGATGCGCCAGCACAGAGGCACCTGAACGCATGGTTCAAATGCTAACAGACCCACTGGGAGAAACAGCAGTGGAGCCCGGCTGCTGTGGCTCAGTGGATTGAGTGCTGGCCTGTGAACCAAAGGGGCGCGGGTTCGATTCCCAGTCAGGGCACCTGCCTGGGTTGCGAGAGGCAACCACACATCGATGTTTCTCTCCCTCTCTTTCTCTCTTCTTTCCTCTCTGCCTAAAAATAAATAAATACAGGGCACGTCAGACCACGAAACGGGTCTGAGCACATTCCATAAGATGGAAACCGTAGCATCTTTCCTGACTGCAACCGTACGAAACTGAAAATCAATCGTAAGACGAAAACTGGAAAATTCACCACTATTTGGAGGTTAAACAACATGCCACTGAACAGCCACTGGGCAGAGGAAAACAGTTTTGAACACCTGGAGACAAATGAAAGTGTCAGTAAACGAGCAAAAACTTAAAACTGCACCTGAAGCAAGTCCCCGGGGAGGGTCAGAGTGGAGCATGCTCCCAGCCAGAAAGAGAAAGAGCTCACGCAAACTCCCGACGCCACACTCGAGCGGCGGGGAAAAGAGCAAACGGAGCCCGAAGTCAGCACAAGAAAGGGAATGAAGAGCAGAGTGAAATAAGTGAAATAGACTCTGATGACACAATGGAAAGATTAATAAAGCTCAGCTGTTTTTTGAAAAGATAAAAAAAATTGAAAACCTTTAGCTAGACTCACCAAGGAGATTCAAATAAATGAAAAATGAAAGATGTTACAACTGACAACCACAGAAATACAAAGACTCATAGAGCCTACTATGAACAATCACGTGCCAAATTCTGCGGCCAAAAAGAAATGGATAAATTCCTGGAAACGCAAAACCTGTGAAGACTGAATCCTGAAGAAGCAGAAAATCTGAACGGCTCGGTTACTAGTAAGGAGACTGAAACCGTGACCAGAACCTCCCGACACACACAAGTCCAGACGCCTTCCCTGGTGGTTCCACCAAACATCTAAGGAAGAATTCATACCAATTCTTCCTCAAATTCTTCCAAAACACAGAAGAGGCAGGAACCCTTCCAATCTCATTTTACGAGGCCAGTGTTACCCAGATACCAAAAGCAGATGAGGAATTACAAGAAAACTCCAGGCCAACATCCCTGATGAACACAGATGCAGAAATCCTCAACAAAATACTAGCAAACTGAATTCAACCAGGCATTAAAGGGGCCACACACCACAACCAAGTGGGATTTATTCCAGGGCTGCAAGGACGGCTCAACACCCACAAACCAGTGCGACTCAGCACATCCACACGCAGGGGACAAACCCCACGTGATCATCCCAACAGACGCCGAAAAGTCATCTCACGAAACCCAGCGTCCTTGTATGACGAATACTCTGGACAAACTGAGCGGGAATGTTTCTCAGGGTGCTACGACCACACACGACACAGCCCACAGCAGCCGTCACTCCACGGTGAAACACCGGAGACTTTCCCTCCGAGATCAGGAGCGGGACAGCGATGCCCACGCTCACTGCTTCTACGCCACGAGCGCCGTGAGTCCCGGCCAGCATAATTGGGCATAAAAATAAAGAAAAGGCATCCAAATCCTAAAGAAGTGAAAGTTTCACTACTTGCAGATAACATAATATAGATGTAGAAAATCTTAAAGACTCCACCAAAAATCTTTTAGAACTAATAAACAGTCAGTAAGTTGCAGGAAACAAATATATATATATATATTTATATGATTATATATTTATTTATATGATTATATATATAAATCTGCTGTGTTTCTGTACACTAATAAACTCTTAGAAAGCCCAATTAGGAAAATAATCCCATTTACAATAGCATCAAAAAGAATCAAATACCTAGGAATAAACCTAACCGAGGAGATGAAAGACCAGTGCACTGAAAACGATGAATCATTAATGAAATTATGTTTAATAAAAGATTTTATTTATCTATTCTGAGAGAGAGGGAAAAGGAGGGAGAGAAACATCATTGTGTGGTTGCCTATCACACGCCCCCTACTGGGGACCTGGCCTGCAACCGAGGCACGTGCCCTGACTGGGAATTGAACCAGCGACCCTTTGCTTTGCAGGCCGTACTCGATCCACTGAGCCACACAAACCAGGGCTGATGAAAGAAATTAAAAACACAAGGAAGTGGATAGATACTCTATGGTCAGAACTGAAAGAATTAACATTGTTAAAATGTCCATGTTCCCCAGAGCGATCTACAGATTCAATGCAATCCACATCCAGATCCCAGTGGCATCTCTCATAGAAACAGGCAGAGTATTCTAGAGTTGTCCGGAACCAGAACGAACCCTGAATAGCCACGTCAGTCCTGGGGGAGGGGAGAGCAGAGCCGAGGCATCGCACTTCCTGATTTCAAACTACATGGCAAAGCTACAGCGACCAGAACAGTGTGGTCCGGGCACAAAAACAGACACACAGAGCGGGGCAACAGAACAGGGAGCACAGGTCAGGGTCGCGGCCCGGCCCCCAGTGGGGGGTGTGCGAGAGACGGCTGTGCACGGAGGTCTCCCTCTCTCCCTCCCTCCCCCTCTCTAACAGTGAATAGATAAAATCTTTATAAATAATAAAAATATAAGTAAATAAAGTCTTTCAAAAAATTAAAACAAGAAAACGGGTGGCAAGCTACTTGGCATTAGTCTTGGCAATGATTTGCTTGGATTTGATGCCAAAAGCACAAGCAAAAATAAAGTGGGACCCCATCACACTAAAAACTTCTGCACAGCCGAGGAAACCACCAACACGATGAAAAAGCAGCCAACGGAATGAGAGAAGACATTTGCAAATCATATCTGACAAAGGGTTAACATTCAAAAATATATGAAGAACTCAGTTAAGTCAACAGAAAAAAAAACTGGGCAGAGGCTCTGGAGAGACATTTGTCCAAATGGCCCACAGGCACCCGGACAGACAGACAGACCAGCGTCAGGGAAATGCAGCCCGGCCCGCCACGCGTCATCAGCCGCACCTGGAGCAGCACCGCTGTCACACCGCGAGGACAGCGGGGAGAAAGGGACCCACGTGCCGGGCTGGGGTGCACATCGGGGCAGCTCTTTGGAAAACAGCGCAGTGACAGAACTGCCACAAGGCCCAGCAATCCCACTCTGGGGACGCGTCCAAAGGAAATGAGCACACGGGAGCGGGAAATGGGCCGCTGCACTCGCCGCACGCAGCACTGGTCACCGCGGCCAAGCGCGCGCGGACAGAGGCCCGGGCCGAAGCGTGGTGCGGGCACAGAGCGCAGAAGGACTCAGCCACAAAGAGAAGGAAACCTCCCGCGTAGGACACGGACGGAGCCCCGGGGCGTCACGCTGAGCGAGTCGGAGACAGTGTGTGGAATCTAAGAAAAACAAAGGAACAGAAACCCCAAACTCAAGGAGAGAACAGGTGGGGTGTCAGAGGGGGTGCAAAGGAAACCCCTCCAGGAACAAGAGGAGTGGGTCCCGGGCTCGGCCCGGACAGCAGCATGGTGACTACGTGAGGAGGTGAGGCGGAGGATGTTAACCATGTATTCAAACACTCCCGGGGCTAATTCAAGTTACGTGTCATTTGTGTGCCAAGGTTCTGTTGGGGGTTTTTAAAGATTTCATGTATTTATTTCTAGAAAAAGGGGAAGGGAGGGAGAAAGAGAGAGAGAGAAACATCAGTGTGTGATTGCCTCTGGACCTGGCCCGCAACCCAGGCACGTCCCCTAGACTGGGAATCGAACCCGCAACCCTTTGGTTCGCAGGCTGGCGCTCAACCTCTGAGCCACACCAGCCAGGACTCAAGGCTTGTTTTTTTAAAAAAGGAAATTCCACAACATGCCACCACATGGACTGACCGCGAGGACGTTGTGTTCAGTGAAGCAAGCGGGCTCAGAAGGACACGCAGTGCGCGACGCCCGTGCAGGAGGCCCTCGCAGGCAGGACCTGGGGCGGAGAGGCTGGCGGCGGGTGGGGAGCGGACTTTGGATTTGCCAGTGAAGAGAGCCGCCGGGGTGCGCTGGATGCCACCGCACTGCGCACCGCAGAGCGTTAGGATGGGACGTTGCAGGGCACGTGTACGTCACTCAATAGGAAGGAAAAAGGCCCTGACCCGCCCACTGCAGGGCGAGGCAGAGCAGCAGATGGGGCAGCAGAGGAGACAGCCCGGCCCCCTCCGCCGCCACGCGTGGGCCCCCGCACAGCCCCTGCCTGGACCCCCCTTAGGGAGGCGGGCGGGCGGCGGACCCGCAGGTGTGGGGGAGCGCACGTGAGCCACCTGCCGGCAGGCGCCCGTGCAGGGCGGGGCTGCACGTGCCAGAGCCTAGCAGGACGGCAGCGGCCAGGCGGCGGGTTACTCTCGCCCCGCCTAGACCTCACTTAAAGAGGCGGTTTCCGAGAGTCGTTTCCGATGTGAACTGAAACTGCACCGCCACTAACGGAGAAACGGGAGTTCGTTCCCTGCGGCAACGCCGACGTCTGAGCCAAGGCCCAAAACGCCGCCGCCGCCGCCGTCACGAAGCAGGAAGACCGAGAGCTTCATGGAGACGCGCACTGTTCCAACCCACCGGCCCCAGGTCAGGGGCTCCGGCGGGGGCCACCCCTCCACGAGGGGCCACCACTCACCCACTGACCCACACTGGGCCAGATTCGACCCCCGACCTCCCGCCACCTGCACGGCCGGGGAGACCCACCCGGACGGTGTCCTCGCCAGGAACGGACCCTTTTCCTCATCGGTGTGATGACAAAACGACATTATTCAAGGGCCTGCTCTGTGTTTTACCACAATGCAAGAAAACGTGTTTTTAATCCCCAAATCGGGGGTTCAGGAGGACTGTCGGTCCGGCCCACTCCTCAGCAGCCCCTGCCAGCCTCCCGCTCCAGGGAAACCCCCACCCAGACTGGGCCCAGCCCCAAGAGCCCCCAGCCCAGGGCCCCACCCCGCTCCCAGCAGGTCCTGGGACGTCACCTCTGGGGTCAGACTCGGGGTTCCCACTCTCAGTTCATGCCTGGGGGCCCAGCAGGCCCCCGCTCCAGGACCAGCAGCGCATGGATGGCCCCCAGGGGCACCCCCGCACCCCGGGACTTGGCGCAAACACCTCCACAGCAGCAGGGTCTCCGCGCAGCATCCCAAACTACCCATCTTGCTGCAGACAAAGAGCTCCTTGCGGAGCCCAGGCCCCTCAGACTGGACAGCCCCGCGTGCTCCGGGCCCTGGGCCGGGGGAAGGGCACCTGAGCACCACCCTCAGCCCGACCCCGTGAATGAGCCTAGGCTCCACGTCCTCCCGTCCCCCGTCCATCCTTCCTGGTGCAAGACCTGACTCCCGCAGCACGTGGCAACCACCTCCCTGACCCAGGCCTCTCGAGGAGGATGGGAGGCAGGGCCCATGCTCCAGGGCTTGGGGGAGGCCCCCCCCAGTCCTGCTAGAGGCTGCAGGGGTCCCCCAGAAGGCCTCCCTCCCAGCAGCCCTCCTGGGGCCAGCTGGCCAGGACTGCCCAGCTCCTCCCAGACGCCCCAGGCCCTGCATCCTGCTGTCCAGGCTGAGGGACCCCACCCTCGGGATGCCTGGCTCCTGGCCGGCTGTGGTCGGGAAGAGCAGGTCCATCTGAAATGCTCTGCCAACAGCACGTCCCTGCCAGAGGGACCCCCGGTCGCCCACCTGGGCCCCAGAAGGGCTCCGACCCGCGAGCAGAGAGCGGGGTGGGCACCCCTCGGGGTCACGGGTGAGGCGGCACAGCAGGCCTCCGGCCCGGACACCCAGGAGGCATGGAGACGGCGGGAGGAGGGTGCGTAGCGTGGGGTGGGCTGTGGCCGGGAGTCAGGAGTCCTGGTGTGCCCTTTGAGACACCGTGTCCCCTAAGGGTACTCAAGTCTCTGGGCCTCAGTTTCCCCGGCTGTAAAATGGGGCGAGTGCTCACATCTTGCCTGCTCCTGGGGCTTTGCGATGTCTTGGGTGTGGTGGATCGGCCCTGAACGCCAGAGGCTTGGCCCGACAGACACCCAGGAGAGCCTAACCCTAACCCTGTGAGAGCCTCCCAAGGGCGCGGGCCACTGGATGAGGGTGTGGCCGCGCCAGGCCCACTAACCGAGGAAGACCTGTCCTGCCAGGTGGGGGCCCGAGGGTGGCCAGGGGAGGCCGCTGCAGGCAGTGCGTCCAGCAAGCAGAGGGACAGGCCAGCCTCCTCCCTGCTCCCCACATAGGCCAAGCCCGAGCACAGCCCGTGCTGACTGCGCTTTCTCCCTGACCCCTCCCCACATGCCCAGCTTTCCTGAACCAGCGGAAACACAGGTCTGGGGTGAAGGCTCCGCCGGAAGGAGCCGAGCCCAGGGCGATGGAGATGCCACCCCTGCCGCACCGCCAGGCCGGCCCTGCTCAGCAGGCTGGGCAAAGGCCTCCTCAGCCCGCCCAGCCTCCACAAAGCCGGTTGCTGGTGCCCTGTGGGACCTCAAGCTCCCAGTGTGATCTCACCTGGCCACACTGCAGCCCACTAGCTGCTTCCTAGAACCTGGGGCTGCCAGACACCTCCTGGCCCACCAGTGGGCAGCAGGGAGAGCTGGGGACCCGGTCCTACTTGGGTGTGTCCGGAGGCTGCCCAGGGGTCGGGGACAAATGCAGGGTCTTCCACACCCTCCCCAGGGGCCTTGGCTGCTCCCAGTGTGTGTCAGGCTGCTCTGAGGGGTCCTGGCTGGACCCCAGTGGGCCGTCCAGTGTCCCCCGGACAGCGGGGCACAGCCCCTGAGTGGGGCCCCGACGCCCTGCGGCAGGAGCAGAGGGGGCTGTGCCTGCCCCCACCCCCCCCCCTCGGGACAGAGGACAGCCAGGGGCGGAGAGGGCGGAGGTAGGGCCCTGCCAATCCCCGGAAGCACGCCCAGGCCCCCAGGAGCAAAGTCCTGTGGGGGGGTGGGGAGCAGGTGGGTCACCTGCCCCTCCCCTCGCCCAGGCCCTGGCGCCCCAGCTGACCCTGCCACCTGCGCCAGAGCAGCAGGGCCAGGGGTTGGGGGTAACGGGACCCCTTTCCCACTGGGTCCACGTGGCAGCAGCCAGGCGCCCTCCACCTGCTGGGCGCAGTGCATAGGGCGACTCCTGAGGGGCGCCCATGACGTCAGCTTCAGGTGGCCGGGAGCCAGGTGGACTCACATCCTCATCAGGAGCGCGTCCAGGCTCTCCCAACCTCTCCCTGCGCCGCCCGCGGGCCGCTGTTTCCTCTTTCTTCCCGGAGCCCGAGGTTTCGCAACGCGGCGACGGTCCGAGGGTGACAGCGAGACGCGGAGCCCGGGCTGGGGGGAGGGGAAGAGGCCATACCGCCGCAGGCCCCAGGTCGCGGGTTCGCGACCTCAGGTCCCCGCAGGTGCACGCGGGGCCGCGCCCCACCCAGGCGGGAACCCGGCTGCACGCCCGCGCCCCCGGCCACGCCGGCGCCATAGCGCCCTTCCCAGTCCCGGGTCGGGCATCCAGGCCAGCGCCCACTCGGGCAGCGCCCAGCCGGCCCGCTCCCACCCGGCCGCACCTACCCGGGGCGCCGCAGTCCGCGCAGTGCGCGTTCCCGGGCCGCTGCAGCAGCTCCAGGATGGCCCTCTGCCTCTCCGTGGCCATGGCCGCGAGGCCGCTGCCGCCGCGAGGCCGGGCCGGGCGTGCGCTCCGCCGCGCTAGGGCCCCACACCGGCCGCCTGGCGCCGCCGCCCCTGCGCCATCCCGGGCTGCCTCAGCCGGCGCGCGGGTTCCGCATTCCTGGCGCCCGCCCGTCCCCGCCACCGCTCGTGTCGCCACCGCGGCCGCCAGGCGTGTGCCGGCGCGGAGCCCGGGGCGCACGGCGCGCTCTGGCCGGCACGGCCCGCGGGCGGCCCCCAGCGGCGCGGGCAGGAGGCCTCCTCCGGCGCCCGCCCGGCGCCCCAGCCCTCTCGCCCCAGGGATCCGCCCGGGAGGCCGCCCAATGCCCACCCCCACCCGAGCCCAAAGTCCCATTTGCTCTACACAAAGACACCAGCCATACTGCTGGCCTGAGCAGGGTCACCCGCACAGTCCTCCAGGCAGGGGACAGCACCTGGACACCTACTGCGTGCCTTCCCTGCAGCGCACCTGGCCCAGGCCGCACAGTGGGTGCTTGTGGAAGGAAGGGGTGTGTGCCCCAAGTACTGGGAACCCGGGGCTCACTCCATCCGCGCTCTGGGAGGGGGTGGCCAGGGGGTTACAAGGCCTGGTGTTGGTGGGTGCTCAGGGTGACTAAGGGCCCCCACCCACCTGGCACAGCAGAGACAGGGTGGGAGGTGGGGCACAGTGCCCTAGACAGAGCCCTCCTGCTCCAGGGACCAGAGCCTGGAGGTGACAGCGACAGAGAAGGCAGTGACAGGTAACAAAGAGGGTGTTCCCCCCTGCACGCCCATGAATTTCTCATTGTCCCTGTTATCTTCTTCACGGGGGAATGCAGTGCTGCACCCTGAAACAACCAGACTGAAAACTCAGCCCCCCACCCACCGCCACCAGTCCCTCGGCACTCTGCTGTGGGGGCCTCGCCTGCGGGAACAGCCAGGGAGGGAGGCCCTGTTCCCTCCCGTCTCACCTGCTGCCCAGGCACATCCCCCAGGTCAGGAAAGAGAGACCCCTCCCCGGTGTCGGGGTCTTGCCCAGGGACCAGGCAGCTCCCAGCTCCCAGCCCAGTGTCCTGGTCCCGACACCCCTCCCTGGAGGAGAAGACAAGAGAAACTGCCCTCCATAGTGGCATTCCTTTTTACTGACAAGGTGACACCCTACCACCTCGCTTTCCAAGACTTCCACACAGGAGCTGATACGACCGCCAAGAAGCCTTCCTGGTCCCCAGGCCTCCGTGCGTGCGAGTGGCTTCTCGGCATGAGAATGATCTTCACTTTGCATCAGAGACGCTGGGTTAGGCGGCCATGGCCAGGGCGATGGCAGGACGCTCCGGGTCTGAAACTCAGGTCTCGTCACCCGAGTCCCTTCGTGGACCCTGAGGGCACCCCGCCGAGAGCACCCGCTGGCACTGGTGGGGGTGCAGGCTCCCTCCCTGGAGCAAACCCCACCCCCCCACCCTCCCCCACTCACATCACCAGGACTGGCGCCCGGCAAGGCCGGCCTGGTCAGGAGCCTCCAGGGCCTCCCTCCTCCCACACCAGCTCCCTGCCTGGCCCAGCAACCACCCCAGAAGTCTCCCCAGGAGTGGGGGCTGGGGACTGGTGGGTGCCAGACCCTGGAGGCAGCCCTTCCCTGAGCCTCAGGGAGAAGCGGGGAGATGGAGCTCCAAAAGACCACTCAGGGGTGGGGCAGGGCTGTGCCGGTCCCTTGTAAGGTGGGGCCGTCCTGGGTGCCCCCAAAGATGGCATGTGGGGGTGAGGTCTCTCTGTGGTGGTGGGGTGCTAATGTCCATTTGGTTAGTGAGTTTTACAACATTTAAAAATACTTTTTTGTTTGGTTTCCCAAAGTAAAAGGGTTTGTAGCCAGGGAGGAGGTTGGGTCTGCTCTCCCGGGCTGGGGGACCGGGCACTGCTGCCCAGGGGACACCGGTCAGCCACCTCCCGGGTGGGGACCCGCAGGGAAGGCTGCACACACCCACTCTCAGCCCTTCCTGCAGGCGTGGCTTGGGGTGAAGGGCGTGACCCAGGCCAGGGCGCTGGGGGCTGCGCTCTCCCCCCGGGACCCCCGCCCCGGCCTGGCCCCTTCAGCAAGGACCATGGCCACGCACAGCACACAGGCCCACGACAGGCATGAGCCTGGAAGACAGGGGCTCGGGCACGCGGGCCTGCCACAGAGGACACACTGGACCCTCTTCACACCGGCCCTCGGGCCTGCAGTGTTTTCCTGCTTAAACAGGAACCAAGAGGCTTCCCGGGTCCTCTGAGCTCTGAACCCGACATGAGCCCACACGGCCCCCCCACTCGGTGAGGCTGGTGTCATGCCGTCTAGTGGATGGGGAGACTGAGACTGGGGGTTGTGTCCAGGGTCAGACCTCCGGCCTCAGGGCAGAGACCAGCAGAGGGACTGCACACACCCCAGAGGGACGGGCCAAGAAGCCGTGCAGCCTCCCAGAGCGAAGGGAGAGGGTGTGGGCCCTGCACACAGCGACCGCACGGCTGCCGCAGAGCTGGGTCCACCGAGACCACGTCCACGAACCAACACGGAGGGACGGGCCCAGACAAGCGCAATGGGTCAGGGCTTGTGCTTCCCCAGAGAGGGGCCCCTGGCCAGCCCTGCCCCGTCCCTGTCCGTCCATCCCTCTACCCCCATGCCTTCCCTCCACCGGACCTCCTGTAACAGACTGACAGGAGGGGCCTGTGTTCTCACCTTGAACCTGGGGGTGGGGGGCTCTGGCGGCTCCAACCAGAGCAGGGTGGGCACGAGGTGCAGCGTGGCCGCCGAGGCTGGGCCTGCTCCGCCCGCTGCACAAGTTCTCCTCCGGTCTCCCCGTGTCTGTGTGTCTGTCTGTCTCTGTGTGCATATACAGGTGCCTGTGTCTCTGTGTGTGTGTTTGCGTCTCTCTCCTCGGGACCCTGGGCCTGGGCGGTGGGCACAGAGCCCGGCATTCCTGAGGCTGCCACCCCCACCCCGAGACCCCATGGAGGGCACCCGAGCCCAGGGTGCCAAGGCCACCCTATCAGCCCCAGCTGCTGGGTCCTCCCAGCTGAGGTCAGAGGCCTCAGGTGATTCCGCCTCAGCCACCCCCTGGCGAAGACCCACTGAGTGCAGCCGCCCCAGAGGCCGGGTGCCAGAAAGCACAGGTGTTTAAGCTGCGTCTGGGGTGGCTCACAGCCCCGGAGAGCACGTGGGGCGGTCACCAGGCGCCTCAGGACGGAGTGCTGGTCTCGGGGACTGGCAGGCCCTCCGGCGGCTCTCCAGTGTGGCCTCCTGGGGACCTGGCTGTCCCCTGCAGCACATGCTCTGCAGGTGTGGACAGTGAGCCCCGGACCACCGGGCGCACAGGGCACCAGCTCCGTGCTGATGTGAACGTGGTGTTGGCCCACGCTGGGGGGGCAGGGGCAGCCTCACCCAGCTGGGGACCCCCTGGCGTGTCAGTCAGATCTGGGGCCCTAGGGACGCACAGCCAGCCCCCGCCCCACCTTCAGTCCGAGAGAGAGTGGGGCACCTCACCCTCACTCCCCTCCAGGTCACCGTCTTCGGGGCTGTGGTACTGCCACTGTCCAGCAGGGGCCGCCATGCCACCATGTTCTGCCCCCTGAGGCTCAGTGCGTTCAATGGAAGAAGGGGAAGGGAAGCGGATCTCCAGAATGGTCGGCCTGCCCCCTCCCTCATGACTGGACAGAGCAGCTGCATCCCAAAAGGTGGTCCCCAGCCCAGCATCTTCCCAAGGATGTGACCCTGACACATCCTAGGGAATGTGTCCTAAGGATGGAGCTGGCCCTCGCTGGGCCTGGGCACCACCGGGAGACAGTGTCATCCCAGCACTGCCCACCGGGGACAAGAGCTGCTCCTCCACAGCCTGGGAGCCTGAGGTGCAGGGGGGCTTGGGCTCTCTCATCCTCGGTGTCCACAGCTGCCTGTCCAGGGCGTCAACCCTGTGCGTGGGGGGAGTGTGTGAGCACAGTGCTTTGGCCCGAGGCTCTTCCCCCGTAGCTCACGCCTGCAGCCGGCTGCTGGTGGCCAGGCCTTGCTGCACACGGACCTTTCCCAGGCCTTGCCCAGTGGCACCTGCCGCTCTGGGCCACAAATTCTCAACTCACACACTCTGGACCAGCCCACGAAGTGGTGCGCATGCCCCACAAACCCTCCACCTCAACGCCCAGCACAGCTTGTGTGTCCCCTACAGAAAGGAAGGGGGTGGGCAGCGCCCTGCCAGGCCTCCGCAGGGCCGGACCTCCCAGAGCCCAGGCCCGGGGATCAGCCGTCTGTTTGGGAGGTGCCCCAATGGCACAGGGCCCTGGGGCGCATGGCAGACTGCAGGCTCCGGACTCCGGTAGTGCAGGCAGCGCCCCGTGGAGGGGGAGCACCTGGCGGGCTCCTGAAGGCTGGAACGGGGCCAGCAGAGCGGCAGGGGCTCCCAGAGCTGAGGACCTCGGGGGACTGGGCCCCGTGCCCCGACGTGACTCATGCAGGTGAGGCCATGGGCAGGGGCTGACGACAGCTGGGCCGAGGAGGGCCCAGGCCTGACCCCGGCCACCCGACCTCTAGGCTTCTCTCCCGCCGAGGGACACTTGGAAAGCGCCCTGGTAGTTTGGGTGCCTCTTACCACCACTGCTGGCTTATCGTGACGAGTATTTGAGAAATAAAAGTCACTCCACACAACAAGGGACAGACTGCCACGGACATCTGGCAGCGGCTCCGGCAGGAGTGGGCAGGATGTCTGGCTCCCAAGGGTCACAGTTTTAACCACCCAGAAAACCCAAGGTGGTGTCAGGAAGCGGTCCCCCATCCCCAGGGGGGCCGCTCTCAGAACAATCCTCCCCGTCCTCTGCCCGACTCCAAGACCCTGCAGGTCCACGCTTCCCCTGCTTGAAATTCACCGAACGCACTTCAGAATTGGAACTTAAGGTCTGTAGAAAGTTCAACAGAGTTTAATACAAACATTTTTTCATTTTGAAATAATTTGACTTCCAAAAAGTTGCAAAATTGCGAGTCCACGTGCCCAGCCTCTGCGAATAGCACCTTACAGAGGCACTGGAAGAGGATGCGGTTGCCTTGGCAACTGACCTGCAGTCCAGCTCTGGCCCAGGTCTGGCCCAGGTCTGGGAGAGCCTCCCATCGGGGCGGCCGCTGCGTCTGTCCCTGAGGGAGGACCTGACGCTCCTGAGGACGCTGGTCTTCACTCGCTCTGCAGGCGCTCCTCACCAAACTGAGGTCGTGCACTTTGGGCAAGAGAGCCACCGCGGTGCCGCCACGCCCTCGCCGGGCCGGCCTCGCGCTGCAGCGACCATACTGTTGTCTCCACTGAGTGCCTGAGGGCAGGTTGTCCAGACTAGGCCGGAGTCCCAACCACAGAGCACTCCGCCTGTGACCACTTCTACTGCTGTCAGGCCCTTCCCTCGATGACGTGCTCACCTCAGTCCTATCAGTGGGGACTCCTGCTTTTGTTAAAATTAAGATTTTATTTATTTGTGGAGAGAGGGGAGGGGAGAGAGGAAGAGAGGGAGAGAAACATCATGTGTGGTTGCCTCTCTCGTGTCCTGCACTGGGGACCTAGCCTGTAGCCCAGGTGTGTGCCCCACTGGGAATTGAACCAGCGACCCTTTGGTTCACAGGCCAGCGCTCAATCCACTGAGCCACACCAGCCAGGGCATTTGTTGAAATCTTGTTTCCTCATTCTGTTCTGGTTGAATATTTATTTCTTCTTCTTCTCCAAACCATTGATTTGAGGCCCAGTTTCCGTCCTGTCACTGTTGGTTCCCTGTACATTTTCCGTTACTATGCTTTGCATAGCCTTCACTTTTTCCTCTATTTTGAAACCATATTCAACCATTTCTGTGAACATCCTGATTACCAGTATTTTGAATTCGGCATCTGATAGGTTGGTTATCTCTTCATCACTTCTTAGTTGTATTTTTTCTGGAGCTTTGATCTGTTCTTTCATTTTGGCCCTTTTTTTGTCTTGACGCACCTGTTATGTATGAGGGGCGGAGCCTTAGGTATTCGCCAGGGCGGGGCAACCCACCTCCTGGCGAGGTGGTGCTGTAAGTGAGGAAGAGGTCAGAGAAGGGACAGTGCCACTTACTCAGCTCTTTGCTGGCTTTCAATCACTTCCCTGCTTCCCACAAGCAAATTGGGCCCTTCTGGTGCTGGTTCCCGGGTGGGTGGATTTGCGTATGTTCTAGAACCCTGTGGGTCTCTCCAACGAACTCTCCTGTGAGGCTGGGAGTTTCTCCCACTGCCTCAACCCCCACAGGTGTTTTCAGTCAGAGGTTTGAGGCTTTATTTCCCCCTCACTGGAGCCCTGGGTTACTCGGTCTGTCTCGTCCCCAGCTGTTCCTCCCGGTTTATCCACACCTGGATGTGGGACTGCTTGCTCTGCCAGCCACCGCCTTGCTGCAAGTCCTCTGTGTCCTGGCTGCCCATCTCTGCCCCTCCTATCAGTCTGACTGATGTTTCTTCTTTAACTCCTTGGTTTTCAGACTTCCATACAGTTCCATTTTCTGGCAGCTCTGGTTATTTTTTATTTTTTAATTTGTTGTTGTCCTTCTTTTGGTTGTGCGAGGAGGCAAAGTATATCTACCTACACCTCCATCTTGGCTGGAATCTTGCTTTCTAAATACCATCCTCCACTAAAAAGAAACAGCTGTTGGGGAAATGCTGATTCCAGGGCGGGGGCAGGGAGAGTACAGACTGAACTTGGAACATCTTGTGCCACAAGGTAGGGAGGGGCACAGAGAATGATGGGGACACGTCCTAAGAACTCAGGATCCAGCTGAATGGGGTTCTCATGGCCCAAATTTGGACAGTTTTAACATCAAAATAATGAGAGCAACAGAATACTACCCATTCAATAAAATACAAACTCATGAATCTATACTGATACACACAGATGAATAAAAAGTAAACAGAGAAGGGAAATCTTTTCCTTATATTAGAATGCCAACTAGTAAAGGTCAAAGAGGTGATGGAAACTTTAAAAAGTAGTATTTGGCAATGACCTCGGTGATTCAGCAGAAGTCAATGGTAAAGGTTAAGGAAGTCAGGCGGAGGTTTATGAATAATGGTGGGATCTTCAAAGAGCTCCCTACAAAATGCTAATCCACAAACGGAAAGATGGAGAAACCTAGCAGATGTCGGTGTGACTGGCAATCGCCTTGCGCTGGTGACAAGCACATGGCTGGTTCTGCGGGCGCAGGGACGACGCACGCTGGCCGCGACCCTGACAGCTCCGGACGTCGCAGAGGCCCGTGCACCTGCGCGGGGCTGGCGAGGCCGCCGGTGCATGCCGCCGGGCTCTGACTCAGCTTTCCGGCGCCGCGCACGGGCTGAGTGCGCCAGCGCACAGCTGTGTCACGGTGACTGCGCCCCCAGAAGCTGCTGGACTGTTGGAGAAGGGTGGTGAGGGGCCGAGAAGGGGGCGGGACGACGCGACGGGGCGGGACGGGATTGGTCGGCCTGCCATGACGTTTCGGGGCGCGACGGGAACGCCGGGCCGCGGCGGGACGGGATTGGCCTGTCCGGGAGTGTCGTCATCGCGTTCGCGGGAACTGCGGAGTGCAGGCAGCACTCCGACGCGTCGGCTGCAAATAAATGCGAGGGAACCCCGAGCGGCGAGATGCTGCGTTCTTCCGCTGGCTCGGACTGGCCTGGGTTGCCGCTCGGGTCCAGTTTTCTTCCTTTCGATCTTCTACCTCAGGGGTGACCACGGAGGGAGCGGCCCAACTTCCCGTCTGCGCCACCTTCTGCTCGGCTCCGCGTCTGTCCCGGCTTCCCACGAAAGCCAGGTACGAGGCCGGGCCGGGGCGCAGGGGTGGCACCAGGCGTCTTGGAGCGGTCGTAAATGTCGCAGTCGCCCGATCCCCGGCTTGTGGGGAGAGATGCCGTGCTAACGCCCAAGCAGAGGGACCCCGGGTCCGGGGCTCTCACGCCGCTGCCATGGTGTCCAGGAGCGAGGTCAGGCTCTCTTCAGGTCCTTCCACAAGGGGTCGGAGCACTTACGCGGCGTCGCGCGCTGTGGCACAGCGACGGGTGAACCCGACGTGGCCCCTCGCTCCGCAGGGCTGATAGTAAAGGACGGACCTGTTGTGGGGAACCAACGGTACCCGGAAAGAAGGACCAGATCCTTGAAGAGTAGCGGGGCTCTATGGCTTAGGTGCAGCGTGGTGAGGGCGGTGGCAGAGGCCCTTTTGAGGGAGTGACGCTGGACCAGTCCGGGGACGAGTACGTGTTGGCTGGGGCTTGGGGATCGCATAGGAGACGCTCCCAGCCCCCGGGACTTGACTCCTGGGAGGGGCGAGAGTCTCCAGAGGTTGGGTGGAGGGGACCCCGGGAAGCCGCGCTGGGCCTGTTTCCTCCCCAAAGCAGCAGCTCCCCTAGTTGTCTGCCCGTTCTCCACGTGGTCAGCCCCAGGCTGTCATTACGGAATAAGTCCTGAGCGAAACCCCACGCGCCAGGGAGTTAGAGCAGGGAGGGACGGAGCCGGTGTCTTTGGGACAGTGTAGCCCGCAGGCGCGATTTTGCCCCTGTAACGGGTTGTGTTTGTGCCCACGAGTGCGTAGAGTAGAAGGGACTGTGACTCAGAGGTCGCCGAGACCGGACTCTGGCTGGCAGCGGTGCCAACTGAAGGTGGGAGTCCCTGTCAGCAGGGGTCCAGCCCGGGACCCGGGAAAACCGGAATTCGGGGCGGCTTCCTAAGCTGGGAGTCCAGGGGGTCGGCTCCAAAGGAGGGGGACTTGTGCTGCCCCTCCCCCATCTTTCTCTTTGCTGAGGGGCAAGAGTTTGTGAGGCTTCCGGTCCCGTGGGGGGCCTGGGATGACGGGCCGCCTAGGGTTCACTCTGTTCCCCTGCAGTCAGGCCCTAGGGGCGGGCTTGCTGTGGGCTATGCCCGCTGACCACCTGGGTTCCTGCAGGTGACCCCGCTGCTGTCGCTGGGCTTCCCACTCGGCCTCACCATGGAGTTCCCGGACTTGGGGAAGCATTGCTCGGAGAAAACGTGCAAGCAGCTGGGTAAGCGCTTCTCAGAGAATGTTAATGCAAGGTGGGCGTTTTGCTGGCTGTTTGTGGGGGAGAGCTGGCCGTCAGAGTAGCTGCCAGGACCCAGTGGACAGAAGACGCTGCCTAGCTCCTCATGATGCCAAGCACTCCCCCTTGAGACAGAGAGCCTCACGCACTCCTCTGTCTCCCTGCAGTTGTGAGGGTCACGGCCCAGCTTTCTCCTCACGTGTGTTACTCAAGGGTGCACTCGATAGCCATCAAGAGCTCAGTGTAAGGGAATACCTGCTTTGCATGACCTGCAGTTCTTCAGTCTTCCAAACACTTTGCTGTTTTTGTGTTTTGCTTTTCCAGATTTCCTTCCACTGAAATGCGACACATGTGAACAAGAGTTCTGTAAGGATCATTTTGCTCGTGCTGCACATAAGTGTCCCTTTGCATTCAAGAAGGTAACTACTCTCTATTCGAAAGACTCTCCCACTCTCTGGAGCTGTGCGCCCCGCAGTAGACCCTGGCCTCATGTGGCTCACAATCGAAACTGAACAGAACTTCATACCAGTGTCTCAGCCACACTGCCACGTCTCAGGGGCTCAGTGGCCGTGCCTGACAGTGGCTCCTGGATCGGACAGTGCAGATACGGAGCGTCCCCACCGTCACGGGCGGTTCTGGACAGCAGAGCTCTGAGTGGAGAAAACTCTTTATTTCCAGGGATTCCTGGAATCAGATTGCTGTGCCCAAACATTCAAAGCTTACTTTACATGTTACAGTACTTAGTTGCTTTGATTTAAGGAAAAACAAAGCTGTGTTTTCACGGGGCACAAGAAACGGTTTAACATTTGCTGTGGAATGTAGCCAGGAAGCTATTGAAGTGCCTCCTTCTCTGGGTGACTGTGCACACTGATGTCACACTTCAGTGGCTCAGGTAGCACATGACAGGAACTGGGAGATGACGGAGGACACCAGCTGGCCGAGTCCGAAAGTGCAAGGCCTTAGTTACGGACCTTGCAGGTGGCTCCCAGCCTGTGCGCGCCCTGGTGCAGGGGTTTCGGTGAGCTCTGCGCCGGCACTCTGCTGGCCCCCATCGTGGTGGTCGGCACTGGGATTGATTGCCTTGCGGTCCACGCTCTCTGATCCGTGCCGGCCGGGGTGTGACCTTGCAGCAGGTCCCAGGTCATGGGGTGGGGCAGGGCGACTCACACCGGTTACTCGTGGTTACCAGGCGCTGATGACAACGCCAGACTGCCTGGCTTATCTGTGGACTTGACCTCCCCACATCCCTGGGCAGGGAGAGTCCGCCCAGTGGTGCTTTACCTCTGGGTTGGGCAGACTAGCTGACTGGAGGGGTGCCCGTGGGCGACTTTCCCGCTCAGCCCCGAACAACAGGCCCCACGAGTCTGTGTCACCTGTCACATGTCTGGATGTCAGCTGTCACCTCAGTATTCTCAGGGAGCTAAGCTTCCTTAGCTCCTGCCCCTGCTCGGGGGTGGTCTCAGGGTGTTCAGCAGCTGGGCGCTGCGTTGGTGCCTGCGGAGCGCCCGCCCGCCCCAGTCTCGGCTGGTCGCGCTGTGCCCGAGTGCCTGCCGGCCCGGCCGTGTGCCCGCTTATCGACCGATGAGCCAGTCTCCCTGTGTGTGGAAGTCAGAGTGGGTCAGAGCAGCAGCTGGCAGGGGAGGGAGCCAGACGGCTTCCGGTGGGGCTCTCTTCCGCCCTCTCCCCTCGGGGGTCTTTGGGCAGGTTCGCCTCCCACCCAGACAGGCAGCCCTCGTCCTGAGCTCGCCAGCTCCCTTCCTCGCTGCCTTTGCTCCCTGACGCAGGGGCACCCTGCAGGCGCTTCACGGTCCTTACGTGTAAATTCCAGACTCCACAGGACTCCACGCAAGGCAGCCTCAGGTCCTGGGGCGCCGGGCCGTCGACCCCGAGACTAGCAGTGCCCTCGTCTCCCGCGCGGTCGGCTCGGACTCTGTCTGCTCCTGAGCGCACTGCACCTCTGTGCCTGTTTCTCACGTGAGTCCTGCTTGTCTCAGCCTGGACTATCTCCTTGTATCCATCGTTTGCAGGATGTTCAGGTCCCTGTGTGCCCGCTCTGTGACCGCCCAGTCCCAGTAAAAAAGGGAGAGATACCAGACGCCGTGGTTGGCGAGCACATCGATAGAGATTGTAAGCTCCGTGCTAGGACGGAAGAGAAGGTGAGGACAGCCCTGTGTCAGCTTTGTGCACGTCGGCGTCCTTGGGGGGCAGGCCGGTTCCCAACGGGAGCCAGCCCTGGCGCTTTGCACACAAGACGACGCTCTGGCGACTGGTCCCGGGTCGGGAGTGAGGTCTGCACTAGAGGGTTTACGTCCTTCACAGAACGTCACGCTCTCTCCCAAGGTGGAGAGTTACTGTGGTTTCCGAGAACCGCTCCTGTTAACATGCGCTTTTTCCGAAGCGCCTCCGAGGGAAGTGTAAGAGGAAGAGGAACGGAGCCGGCCGGTGCGCCTGCTCGGCAGCCTTGGGGTTCTCGCCAAGCCGCGCACCTGTGTGGGGGCGGGGCCGCCCCTTCAGCTGGCCGCCAGTGGGGTTGGCCGGGGCATCTGCGTCTTCGGGTCTGCCGTGCATGCGCTGGCCTGTTCAGCACGGTGTGAGCTGAGCCCCGGGCTCCTGTGCCCGGCCTGGCTCTCCCCTGTGCTCTTCTCCCCACGCCCGCCTCCCGGCAGGTGTGGGGTGGGCTGTGCTCGAAGACGTAGCCGAGAGGTTCCCTGTGCGCTTCTCTCTCACGGAACGGGGGGTCCCAGTTTCCCGCATCTCCCTTGCTGTGAGGACCCTGGTCTCCTGTGTCCTTGGTTTATTCCCCTTTCCTGGTGGTGGAACACCCCCACTTTCTCCCTGCGAATGAGGATGGAAGACAAATGGACCTGAGTTTCCAGGGTCTTTATTCTCTGCCTCTGCTCGGCTGGCCGCCTGGGACCGCGTCCCTGCCCCGAGTCCCTCCCTCGGGCACCTGCGGGTGCAGCTCTGTGTCCCTGCCTTTGCTGCCGGAGAACTCCCGGGCCGTCTTCTGCTCCTTGTGGAGCCAGTTCTCCTCTGGGCGGCCCGGAGGGTCTGCTGTCTGTCCCGGAGCCTGGATGCGACGTGGGGCGCTCCTGGTGTGGGCCCACCCTCCTCTGGCGAGCCGGCCGCGCAGACACCCTTCCAGACCGGGAGCCGCTGTGTGTTCACCTGGAACACCATCTTGGAGTCTCTCATTCTTCCAGACCCTGCTGGGCGCTGACCTCCGGACAGGCCTCCTGTCTTCCCTCATGAGTTTTCTCCTCTGTGTAACCTGTGTCACAGTAAAGGTCCCCTCGCCTGCCTGGGTGGCTGACCGCTCCTTTGCTTAGTGGGGGCAGCGTGGGCTCTGCCTTCACTGTGGTCACCCCCTGTCCCCTCCTCAGGGAAGCGTGAAGGTCTGTGTCATCTGGGCTTTCTCTTGGGCCCGTCCGATGCCCTGCCTGGGGAGCACGCCCTTGGCTTCCGGAATTCTGGAGCCAAGTGGAGAAGGCAGTCGGCTCTCGCCGTGGAGCGTGCACTCCTCGCTGTCCTCCGAGTCCCTGTCCCGTTCTCACGCGGTCTCCTGCCCACTGCCCCACTGACCCAGGCCAGCAGCCACTCCCTGAGCCTCTGCAGGGCGCCGGTCTCCTGCTGCCGGCAGCAGACCCTCAGTGCCGTGTCCCTGTGCTGTCCGCACGAGCTCATCTCCCGGGAGGCAGCCCACGGCTGCCAGTCCTTGCCAGAGGGCTCCCCACGGCTGCTGGACAGCCCTGTGCACTGGCATTCTTACCTCCACAGGCTCGGAGGTGCCTGCAAATTTATATCACAGTGCCCCCCCACCCCGCTTCAAAAAACCCCCCCCAAGAACTAATGGCTGCAGGGGCCAGAGAAAGCTGCTGCAGCTCCCGTGCCCGTGGCGGGGACATGCCCTTGTGTGCAGAGCCCCTGGAGCCAGCTGCTGTCTGTGGGACTCGGCACCTTGTCACACGCTCGGCCCCCTTCCCTCCTGTGTCCCTGGTCCTGCCCCCCACCCGGCACACCTTAAACCCCTACCTGAATCCCCAGCTAAATCCAGCTTTTGTAGTTGTCACTTCTGGAAGCTTCTGTCTCCTTGCTTCGTGTTCACTGTTGACAGTGAAACGTTGCACAGAAACCTCGATCTCGTCCCACGCAGCTAAGAACTTTCTCCTTGAGTGTTAACGGTCTTACCGGGGGCTGTTAGGGAACTGCCTACTGAAGCAATGCAGATGCTGACGTGCCTTTGGCCCTCTCAGGTTTTCACGTACCGGTGCTCAAGAGGCGGGTGTAAGAAGAAGGAGATGCTGCCGGTGGCCTGTGACCAGTGCGGTGGCAACTTCTGTCTTCAGCACAGACACCCCCTGGACCACAGCTGCGTTCGTGGGCGCAGCCCCATCAGCCTCCCCGGGTGAGGAGCCAGCCTGGCCGCACACCTCCCGTGACGGGGCCGAGCCAGCGCCGGAGCCGTGGAGGGGACAGAGCAGCCTGCGCGGTGCTCTCTGCCGGGTGGTGGTGGGCGTCAGGCGTTTGCCGTAGGGTTTGTGTGAATACGGCCTCCATTAAAGCTGGACTTCAGATCGAAGTGCAGTCCAGCTGTCTTGTTTCCCGGGGCTGCCGGACAAAGAGCCGCTGCCGGGGTGGCTTCAGCGACGGGAGTTCCTCACCCCTCGGTGTGGAGGCTGGCGCTGGGGTCAAGTGTCTCGGGCCGGCTGCCCTGGAAGGGCCTCAGGGAGGGTCTGTCCCGGGCCCCTCCCTTCGCTGCTGGTGGGTGCCACCAGGCCTTGGGATTCCTCGGCTTGTGGACGCGTCCCCCGATCTCTGTCTTCGTGTTCGCATGGCGTCCTCCCCGTGTGCAGATGCCCCCTCTCCGTAACAGTGCCAGTCGTGTGGAACTGTGGTCCCCACCCCCCCGCAGTGAGCGCATCCTAACTCAGCACACCTGCAGCGGCCCTCCTTCCAAATGAGGTCACAGTCTCAGGTTCTGGGGGTCAGGACCTCAGCCCACCACTTTGTGGACACAGTCGGACCCACTCACGACTACTGTTAACCAGAAGTACCTTCCTCAAGTCAGTAGGAAATCTGCCTACATTTACTGTTGAATAAAAATGGAAGTGAGTGACTTTTTCCGCTATGTTGGGCTGTCTCCCCGAGGTCTGTGCCTCGCCAGGCTCAGGGCTCACCGCTGCCCTCAGCACCGTCGGCTGACAGTGGGTCGACCTTTCCGTGTGGGGGTTCAGCTGCAAGAGCCTCTGAATCCAAACCCTCAGGCGCTTTGAACGCCCGTTGGCCGGCTCAGACGGCGCACGTGGTCAGCCGCGTTTGTGTCGGGGGTGGCAGTCTCTCGTCCCCGCAGCGAACGTTGAGAGGCCGGTGCCGCGCAGCCGCTAGCTGGCCGCCGGAACAGCCCCGGGTGTGCGGCTGAGACGGAGCGTCCGGACCGGAGCTTTCTCAGACCCCGGGGCACACGTGGAGGGAGGGTGTTCCAGCTCAGCTGTCACTGAGCAGCGCGGTGGCGGAGCGGCCTCTGAAGTGCCCTGTTTGGCCCGCTCCTCTGACCCACCCCTCTGGGGACTGCGACGAATGTAAATGCTTCCTTCCCTTTCAGGCCAGAAGTGAAGAGATGGCAGGCCTGTGTCTGTTCAAGCTGGCACATCAGGGTCGTGCCGGTTTTTGTATGCTCTCATCTTCGTGGGCACCTCTGGTGCTCTAGCGCTTCTGTACTTCTCACAGCAAAGGTCGGAAATGCTTTCAGCTTTTCCAGCAAAGTACATAAATCCTTTCTGCGGACTCAGCCATGAGAAGGGCATTTTAAGGTGGGTTAAGCTGCTCTAACAGCCTCCCTCCAAAGACTGCAAAATAAAGCGGCTTGAAGAGCAAAGGGGCCGGATGTCAGACCAGAGGGTGGCTCTGCCCAGGGCTGCGATGTTCCGAAGCCTCGGCACTCAAAGAGCAGACGGCCGGTCAAGCTCTGGCTTCATCGTGAAGCTTCTGTCGTGACCATCGCCTCAGGAAAGGGGGAGGGCTTCCACCCACCTTGTTAAGGGTCCTGGTCCAGAGGCAGCCCCCAGCCCCCTGCCCCCACTCCCCTGAGCACAGTCCCGGGACCACAGTGACTCCAAGTGTTAGACCCAAACCGGCAACCTCCTATGTGGCACGAGAACTCTCGCTCCCTGGGCCCTCGGGTGTTAGGAAGTGGGGGAACAAAATGCCACCCGAGCTGGGGTCTGATGCTGACCCACTGGTCATCCAGCTCTGTGTCCCACACACGCATTGCGCCTGGGTGGGCAGATCCTAGCAGGTACTCTCTCTCTAGTTTCATAGCCTCAACATACTACGAGGGAGGGGCCTGTATTCAGTGTCCACTCTGCAAATAGGTGGTCAGAGTCCTTTCTGCGGTCATCTTGATGCGATTCGTTCCGGACCAGCGGTTCTCCAGTCTTTGAATACGTTAGAATCGCCCAGAGGCCCTGTGGGGACTGTGGGCGCCATCCCCAGTGGGAGTCCAGGGGCTGGTGTGGACCCTGAGAAGTGGCACTTCCAGCATGTGCCCAGGTGAGGCAGCAGCTGCTGCTGCTGCTGCTGCTTCCGGGGCCACTTCCCGAGCTGGGGCCCACTGTGGGGTCGAAGCAGGTGCTTCACCACACACGCCACAGGTGGCCAGCGCAGCCGCAGCATCCCAACTTAGTCAAGTTGAAACTTCAGTTACTAGAGAACTTCAGAGCGTGTTAGGAACTTGGGTATGTGGATCTTTCTGAGCTGTACATTTTATGAGATCTGAGTATGGACCAGGCCTCTCTCATAGAAATTACTGTCCAAACAGAGTAAAACACTGGGCTTTGAAGACAATACCAAAAATTTAAAAAGTAAAGTATCTCACTGTTGAAAAGTTATACGTTGAAACGATAATATTTTGCATGTGATGGATTAAATAAAATATTTGTACTGTTTCGTCTTGTTTTTTAACTGGCTACTACTAACTAGAAATTTTAAAAACAAGGAGGTGGCTTGCATTCTATTTTTGTTGCGTTGTTCTTGATCCTCAACAGTAAAGGACAAAAACCATCCTCATTTTATCAGGGAGAATTACCAGCTTCTGAGTCTGCTCGTGTTTCCGCCTGCGGGTGGGACTGGACCGTGTACCTGCTACACCGAGCTTTCTGGGGAGCTCCAGGCCCCCGCGGCTCCCCGGTGCACGGTGTCAACAACGGGCGTCCGGGTGGCTCACAGGGGGTGGAAGGTCAGGGAAGCACGAGACCCTGCCCCTGGTCACTCCGCGCGGAACTGAGTGTTCTTTGCGTCCAGAGGTTTTAGTCATTTACAAACAACGAGATCCGGGTCTCCCTACCTTCCCAGCCTCCGCCGTGAGCGTCCACTCCGCCACTGAGTGGCTCACCTCGGGGCGGTGTGCCAAGGGGTGGGGAAGCCACTGGGGGTTTGAGTTTTCGTACAGAGTGCCCATATTAATTAGGGTTAGGGAGTTTGGAGAATTCTCCTTAGTGTCAAAAGTTTGCAGGCGTCCTCCGTTCATTTACGTCCAAGGGACCCCGCACTCGGAGATGCCCAGCTCCACAACGACCGTCCCCCAGGGGAGGCACCGCGGTGTGCGGGCCCAGCCCGGAACGCAGCAAGTGTGGGGGAGGTTGCCTGGCAACCGACTGCTCACAGCGACTAGTGGCGCCCAGAGATGACGCCACAGCCCGCGCCGGCCCCCCTTGTGGCTGCCGCTTGCCATTGGCCATTTGGGAGACGGAGGCGGGCTCTGGCCAGTGGGCGGTGCCGCTCACGAAGGCGGGACCGCGTTACCTGGGCGAGGCGCCTGCCGGAAGTCGGTGTCGGCGGCCACGCGCAGGTAGGCGAGCACGGCGAAGTCTCCGGGTCGCTGGGTGGTCGTTGTGCGGGGGCGCGGGCGCGTCTGGAGGGCCTGCGGGGAGGCGGCGGGAGGGACACACGGAGGGCGTCAGCGTCTTTCGCCTTTCGGCGGCCCTGCCGCATGCGTGGACGGAGCCACCGGCCGCCTCAGACTTTCTGTCACGGCGCTTCGCGTGACTCTGGCCGCTCCAGTCACCCGGGCGACGGCCATGGACGAGTCTGGTGCACTTGCGGGGATCAGGGGAGGGACGAAAGGAGTTAGAAGGCGGTGATGAGCACCAGGGAGAAACATCCCGCGTTAGTCGTTCTCCTAGCGCCCGCTGAGGGAGCACGCGTGCGGGGACCTGCCCCGAGCGCTCTGCGGCCGAGGTGAGTGAGAGTGGGGACAGGGAGAGCGCAGGGGGCGGGAAGGCAGCCCCTGAAGCCCGGAGGCCTTGGCGAGGACACCCACTTTCTCCAAGTGAAGTGGGAAACCCCGGGCCGAGGGTTTTCCAGCCGGGGCCGGACGTAATCTGGTGCCGCGTTGTAAGTGGACTGGCGCGCGGGAGGCCAGGGCGGAGCTGTTGAACACCGCTGGGAGACGGGCCCCGTCTTTAGGTGTTGGCCGGATGGTTTTGGCATCCTGGAGTTTTCTCAGGCTGGAGTTTTTTAGGGGGATTAGCGTCGTCATACGATGCAGCCTTGAGCGGTTAGAAGCTGTGTCTGTTCCGTTCAAGTCTTTACAGGCCAGGGCCGAGGTCTAGTGACAGGGGGCTCAGAGGAGCCTGGTGGCAGCCGGCCAGGAGAGGATCTTTCTCGTTAGCACACGGGTGTCGTTCATCATCTGACGGTAACACTTTTGGCAGCTCTGGGGTGTGGAAGCCGGGAGGGAGAGGGGACGAGGGAGAATGGCAGGAGGGGAGTTAGAGCAAGTGGACCACTGCTGAGGGTCTTTCTGGAGAAGGAAGCAGGCTCGGGGTGAAGAGCGCCTGGAACGGAGAGTTTGTAGGATGTGGGACCTTGTGGTTGACTCATCGGAGGGGAAGGGGGCGCTGGCTTGAGTGCTGCCTGGAGGAGGCGGGGACAGGCCTCAGCCCGCAGGATGAGCACTGGGCCTCGGTGGGAGCCTGGACCATCTCCACTGTGACCGGAGAGGAGGAGACATGGGAGCTTGAGGAAGTCCAGTGACCGGGAGCTGAGTTCTTCCGCTGAGACAGGAGAAGGGGAGGTGATGTTGGAGCTGGAGGGATCAGGAGAGGTGGACGAGTGGACGAGTGTCCGGGTGCGTGGCTGCCGTTGGGGAGAGTGGTGGGCCTACTGGGCAGCCCAGGACAGCCCTGTGGACTAGGGATCCCAGTGGGTCTGGTCCTGGGGGTCCAGCTGGCAGGAGCAGGCGCCGGAGTTGGGGCTTTGCCAGAGGAGGAGCCGAGAGTGAGTGCAAGGGCGAGATTGTGGTGATGGACCACGGACACAGTGCTGTGGACATGGAATGGTGAAGGGTGAGGGGCGCTGGACTGTGGAGGGTCCGTGGGTTGCAGGTCTTGGTGAAGTTGAAGGGTCATTGGACCCCGCAATGCCAAGAGGTGGTGAGCTGGAAAGAGCTAGAAAGATGGGAGGTGGAGATGCTTGTCGTAATGGGGTCTCGAGCTCGGCCGTGGGGTGGAAGGCATAGCGGAGGGCCAGGGAGCAGGAAGACAGAAGCTGGAGGCCATTTGTCTAGGTGGACGAGTCAGAACGTGGCTGGTCCGGCCTCCACGTGGCTGGGGGCAAAGCCACGGCCCCGGGCGCCCGGCCCTGATCTGCTGGGCCGTGGACTGTGGGGACCCAGGCCTCCCTCCGGGCCACTGCCCCGGGAGTGGGGAGGTGCCCTCCCCTGTTACCTGTCAAGACATCAGAAGTAACTTAGATGCGCTGGGTGAGAGCGGACGTGTGCACCGGGGGGGTTGTTTCGGATTTAAAGAGGCCGACTGAGTTTTCGGGGCCCCTGCGGCTGTGGCTGTCTGCAGCCGGCCGGTCGGCCCTGACAGAGCCCATCAGCGGCAGCCTCCGGGACTGCGCAGAGTGCCTTTCTGTTTTCTGCTCCTTTCTAGGCTCCACCCAAAGGGGCTGGAGGCAGGTGGGGTGTGTGGGGCCGGGGCTCCTTGCCGCTCCCACCGGGGCCCAGCAGCGGCTGGAGTTGGTTCAGGTCCTGCTTCTCCCTCCAAGAATCAGCCGGCGACGCTGTAAGGAGGAGGGCTGTCTGCCCTGACCCCTGTGACATGCTGCCAGGCTCCCCACCTCCACCGTCTCCCTGGGCCCCCACCATGCAGCTCGCAGAGGCCACTGGTGCTCAGGTTCCGGGTCCTGCTGTGCTCGGGAAAGCAGACACGCCGGTTCCGTCAGGCTCCACAGGTCCTGTGTCTGCCCTTCACGTGGCCCCAGCCGCTGCTCCCCACTCCCAGAGGCCGGCCCAGCTGCACCTGGGCTCCACCCGTGGGCGCCCAGCGCCCAGGTGAGGGTGCGCGCGGCCCCGGCCGCCCCCCTCGTCGGTGGGGACGCCGGGTCAGCCCAGGGAGTCCGTTCTTGCACCCTTGTTTACAGACTGTTGTGCGCTGCCCGTACGAACCGCTGTCAGCCTGCTGCAGCCGCCCAGCGTGTCAGAGCACTCACCCAGAGAAAGGGCTCTCCACGTTGTCTCTGTGTCATCTCGGGCGACGAAGCGAGGGGGTCGACTCTCTTTTCATTTTTGTACGCTCTCTGTTTTCTGAAATAGGCACTTCTTTCACAACAGGAGAATGTAAAAATGTTACGTAGCCCAAGGTCTCTTATTCCAATTTACTTTCTCTGCTGCAGGATGGCAAAACAGAAGAGGAAAGTTTCTGGAGTGCCGGAGAAGAGGAGGAAAAAGCTGAAGGTGGCGGCGGCGGCAGAGGCACTGGTGGCACGCGGAGGAGGCGCCCGGGGCTCCGAGCAGGCCCCCGAGGTAGGCTGGGCGCGCACGCGGGCCCCGCCTCTTGGCCTGCGGGGGTGGGGGGGTGGGGGGGGGCAGTGGGGGTCCTGGTGCTGGCGCTTCTCTGGGTGGCGCCGAGGCTGCACGGGCACCTGCTCAGTGACCTCCAAGAGCGGCTGGGACAGATAGGAATCTCAGTCGCCTGTAGGTCAGAGCTGCGCCGCTGTCCCCCTCAGCCACCCGCCTGTGCTCCCAAGGGGTTCCGACGGCTCATGGAGGCAGCGAGGGCCGGCTCTGGGCCCCTGGGCTGCGCGCCGGGAAGCCAGGGGGGCCTGGAGACAGGGAGCGCGGCCCCGGGACCTGAGTCCAGGAACTCACATGTGAAGGTGTCACGTCCGGCATGACAGCGGCGCGCCGCCCAAGTTTGCGTGTGTGTTTGACTTTGGCGCCAGTTACCGAGTTCTGGGTGGTACCGGGTTTCCTCAGCATCAGGCTGTCTTTATGACTCCGGGTGTGCGGCGCCCGTGCGGCGAAGACCGCGCAGACCGCTCAGCGTGAAGTGCAGCCTGCCTGGGCGTCCCTTGCGCGCGCGGTGCCTCGGGGGTGGGCACCCGGTGCCGGCCGCTGCGGCGGGCTGGCTCTGTGTGGTTGTGTTGCCGTGTCTCGTGTGCAGCGACGAGAGGTTCTGCTGTGGATGTGGCCGAGTCCCTGCCCCCGAGACGCGTCCTCACGGTCGACATTCAGAGACCTGCCGTCCGGCAGCCTGGCTGGGCCCTCCTGCAGCTCTCTGCAGACGAGGAAGAGAAGCCTCCCGGCCAGGCCGAGGGCGTGCTGCTGGCCGGTGTGCGCGTCCACTCTGCCGCCAGGGTTTCAGGCCCTGGTGCGGCTCGAGCCCTGGCGGTGTTTGTCCCCGGGCGCTGTGCCCTGGTGCAGTGCAGGACGACGGGGAGCCTTTGTCTCAAGCATGGGGAAGGGCTGCTGTGCAGGGGGTGTGCGGCAGGAGAGCAGGCCCCTGAGCCTCTCTTAGAAGGGATGTTAGCCCCAGTGCGCGTGACAGTGGGGCCCTGGAGTGGGGTCCCGAGGCCACCGTGCTGGGGCTCCTTGAAGTGTCAGAGAGCCACAGGGTCTCGTGGCTGCTGGGCTCCACCAGGCGGGCAGCTGTGGCCCCGGGAGGCCTCGAGAGTGGGCCCAGCTGTCGGCGGGGCATTGGAGGGGCGCAGGGTGTGTGCAGAGCGGGGCTTGCTGTGTCTGGGCGCTGTCTCTCAGCCGCCACCGTCCTGGCTGCCGGGGAAGGACAGGCTGGGACTCAGGGCCCCCACTTGTCCTGGGTGCCGCGAGGGCCTGCCAGGTCTGTGTGTACATGAGAGCCGGGGCACCTCCCCCCGTTGCCACTGCCCCAAGATCAGCAGGCCCCTTGCCTCTGCGGCTGCCCGCCTTGCTGCGCGTGCAGACTCACACAGACCCCTGTGCCCTGGCTGACCCTCACTCCGTGCCCCTCACCACCAGTCTCGGGCGGCTGTTCCTTGGGCTCCCGGAGTGGACGCTGGCCCCGGAGCTCCCACGGCCCCGCCCACCCCACCTCCTGCAAATGCACAGCCTCCGTCACCCGGGGTTTCCTTGGACTCTTTCGGTTGCTGCTCTCCTGCCTTGAGATTCCCGCTCTGCTCCTTTAAAGTGGAGGCCAGCCCTGGCTGGTGTAGCTTAGTGGATTAAGCGCGGGCCTGTGAACCAAGAGATCACGGTTCGAATCCCAGTCAGGGCACATGCCTGGGTTGCAGGCCAGTTCCCAGCAGGGAATGCACAGGAGGCAACCATACATTGATATTTCTCTCCCTCTCTCCTTCCCTTCCCCTCTGAAGATAAATAAATAAAATCTTTAAAAAAAAAATTTAAAAAAAAAAGTGGAAGCCAGTCACCTTGGCCACTTTCTATTTTGTCCTGGAATTCCTGGCTTCTCTTTCTCATGACCTCTGCATGCTTCCACTGGTCACTGCAGGGCCCGCGGGCGTGTGGCTTTGTGGGGAGCACTGTGCAGGTCAGAGTTTCTTCTGCCGGGGTCAGCGGTGGTGTTCTTTTTGTCAAAGTGATTGCTCTTCGTCATTAAAGTACATGTGCGTTTGAAGAGATGTGGGAAATGCAGGAGGAAAGCACCAGCCTCCTGGCGCCCAGGCGCGTGCTGGGTCTCTGGTGCAGTGGGGGGGGCGGGCTGGTTGAGGCAGCCGCTTCCGCTCTGTGCCCCGCCCAGCTGCTGAGAGCCCCACCCGGAGATCCCCGCCGCACCCCAACTGGCCGGCAGGGGGCACCCAGGGAGTTCTGGTTTCCCCTGTGGTCCCGGGCTTGGAAGGTTTTGGGGTACGTGGGGTGTCTGAAAGCTGGGCGCTGGGCTGGGGCTTGTGGCCCAAGGCCTTCCTTGCCTGGCGGGGGCCAGTCTGCCGAGAAGACGCAGGCGGCCCTGCCCTGGCCCTGGGCCCACAGTGGCGCTCCTCCGCTCGGTGGGGTTCTCAGGGGAGCCGCGGCGATGGAGCGCTGGCTGCCGCACCTTAGTGTGCAGCGGCTGGGCCGCCAGGCCCCGGGAGCTGGTCCGTCAGCGGGAGCTGGTGGAAAAGTACTGCGCTGTCCCCACCACCCGGTCCGGGAAGAGCCTGCAGCATCCAGTGGAGAACGGAGAGGCTGCCGTCCCCACGGGGGCCACCGCGTTGTCCTCCGGAAACATCTGTCAGGGGAGTCCTGCGCGTCCCAGTGCGGTCACTTCCCACAGCACAAGTTCCCTGAGTCAGTGCCAGGGTAGCCGACGTACCCCCGCGTGGTGACACTTCACCCCCGGGGGTGTCTGGGGGTGTCTGGGAGTTAGAGTCCCCTCTCCCGCACACCCCGGGCTCTGTCTGCTCCTCTCCCTGGTCCGGCTCCTGCCATGTCCCCTCCCGATGCTGTTTGTGCCGCGCTGGGGCCAGCAGGGCCTCTGGCTCACTCCTTGGCGCGCTCAGCCCACTGGCCATTAGCCTGCGCTGGCCTTGTGGGCCTGAGTGAGTGGATGAGAGGGTGCTCTGTGATGTCGTGTGTCGTCGTGGTGACCGTTCCCAGATAGGGACCCCTGTGAGGTAGAGAGGGCCCCTGGCGGGGGCTCCAGGCCTTTCCTTCTGGAGGGGTCTCAGAGTGCACCCTGCCCAGAGCTTCTTAACCTTCCCTGTGGGCCCACGCTCAGGGGCTGGACAGAACCGGGTCCTGTCCTGGCTCCAAGTTCATTCCAGAACCAGGTGATGAATTGAAGGGGGGGGGGTTGTGAGGACGAAATGCGAGAAGAGGACGG
The DNA here is from genome assembly GCA_028533065.1 of Trachops cirrhosus. Classification (NCBI taxonomy): domain Eukaryota; kingdom Metazoa; phylum Chordata; class Mammalia; order Chiroptera; family Phyllostomidae; genus Trachops; species Trachops cirrhosus. The sequence goes on from CM052546.1 coordinate 282,636, forward strand.
GTGGTTGGGAGGGGGGCAGTGGGCGGGCTCTGCAGGTCTCTGCGCCGCCCTCCCCCGCTGAGGACACCCGGCCGCACGCGGGGGACCTCGGCATGCCCCCATGGAGGGCCGAGCTGGCCTCTCCGCTGCTGTGGCTGCGCCTTGGCTGCCTGGAGACGGGAAGGGCCGTGGCATTCGGTGGTCTGGGGCACAGGAACCCCGTGGGTTTGCAGAGCACTTTCCCTCCATGAAAGCCCCCCAGTGTGGGACGTCAGCAGCCCCGAGAGGCCGAGGGCCGCGGGGCGGGGCTGTGCCTCACAGAGGGGTGGCCAGCGAGGCGGGGCCACCTGCACAGTCACCGGGAGAGTAAGTCCCGTGCTCGGTCTCTGGGCTCCAGTCACCCTCGGAGCACACGGGGAGAGACGGGGTCCCGCAGAGCCCGCTGCCCTGGCCCCCGTGTGCCGGGAGAGTCGGTGTAGGTGGGCGGCTCAGGCCAGGGTGCCAGCCCCGCTAGCACCGTGCGAGGCGATGTGGGGCGGGGACGTGGGTGACTTCCGCGGCCGCTCCGGCAGCACTCCGAGCCCTCTCCCGTCCACTTCAGTCCCCGCGGCATCTGCTCCTGCTCTCCGACGCTGGGCGAGCGCTGGCCTGCGCGTGGGGGGCCGCTCCTCCCCGGAGCCCCGGGCAGCTGGGCGGGCTGGGCCCCAAGACAGCCTGCGTGCGTGCGCAGGGCCGGGAAGGGCGGTGCCGCTGGGCGCTCGCTGTTGGGTTCGCTCAGAGAAGAGCTCGAGACCTCAGGGGCTGCCCAGGGGCTGGGAGCCGAGTGGCTTTCCACCGCCGTGGGGTCTGGCAGTCCTCCTTCGGGGCCAAAGGAAACAGGAGCCCCACCGCCCTTCCCAGCTGCCCTCTTGCCGCGTGTGAGGCCGGAGTTGCTGCTGCAGTCAGCCAGGGAGGTGTCTGTGAGCTCTGCCTCCGTGTGGCCAGCAGAGAGTAACTCAGCAACATGTGACTTTACAAAGGGGCATTTATTGTTTTCCTGAGTTACACACGACCACTGTTCAGAGAGACAGCAGGTGCAGAGGCGCCTGTGGGAGAAGCCGGGAAGCCTGACGCCGCCCTGGACGGCGCTGCAGCCGTGTTCCCGGCGCACGCTTCCCGGTGTCTTCGCAATAGGTGTGCCTCCTCGCCCCCCCGACAGGGCCCCTCAGCCCTGGGCACGCCACGGGCTCCAGTCCTGCGACGTGGCCGGGAGGACGCCCGTGCGGCACACCCGCACTGCCCGTTTGCCTCTCCCTTGCGAGCGCCCGGGCGTCCTCACCGTGCGGCCGGCGCAGCCTCCTCCGTGCTGGTGGCAGGCGCGCTCTTCGTGCCGACCGCCGTGCCTTCCTCACGAGTCGGGTGTTTTCCCACTTGGGTCGTTTTTGGTTGTGGCTCTTGCCCTGCACAAACAGCCCCCCGCTACCACCAGCACTCTCGGGCCGTGGGCCCACCGCTCCCTCTGGCTCTGCCTCGAATGCCAAGAGCCACGTGCCTCAAATGTGAATCAGAAAATGCTGCCCACTGGACAGAGATGTGGCAGGAAGCTGGGGCCGGGGGTCTGACAGAGTCCCTCGCCCAGGACCTCACACCGACAGCTGTGTGGGTCCCAGACCTGGACTCGCAGCGACCACCGCAGCAGCCCCAGTCCGGAAGCAGGCGCACAGACCGGCGTGGACCAGGACGTCGTGGGCTCTGCCGCAGAGAGAGGCACTGCACCACCCACAGGCCCCCCAGGGGGACGGTCCGCGGCAGAGAAGCACCCTCCCGAGGGCCCGCGGGTGAGGCGGGACAGTGCGCAGGCTGCGAGTGACCCCCAAAGGCTGTCGCTCTGTTTCAGGCCTTTGCAGGACGAAGCTCCCTTGTCTGTGCTCTCCAGCGGGAGAAGCGCTGATGGAAAAGGAAGACCGTGGGAGCCGAGAACCAGGCGCGGCGGGAGAGAGCGCGGGAAGCCCGAGGACGGGTGTCGAACGGCCCCTGCCGTGCACAGGGAGGTGCCATGATGAAACCGCCAGCGATGAAACCACCAGCGAAGCTGAGAGGCGGGGGCTTGGGTTAAAGGGGTGGGGAGAGACCAGAGGAGACGCAGGAGGACGGCGTGTGCACGCGGGAAGCAGGCTGTGGCAGGGATGGCGTGCTGGAGGAGCACGCCCCGTCCCCACTGCCCCACCCCATGCCGTGGCCCCGCCCTGAAGAGAGGCGGCGCCCCGTCCTTGCCCTGCAGGACTCGGTGCAGACTGCCGATGGGGGCGTGGCCGTGCTGTGCCACGTGGGGGCGGGCCCATGGTTGGGAGAAGCGACCTGGGATGACAGGAACAACGTTCCTGAGCCTTTGGAACCCGTGCGGTATGTGTTCAGCATCTTTTTGAGCAGAAACAGCTGGGAACAAAATGCAGTGTCGTGCCTTCGCCAGTGCACACTCTGCAGGGCAACCCTGCGGTGCGCTGGGGCGGGGGGTGCGGGGGGCGGGCCCCGTCACTGCTGGGATGCAGGGGAGAGACGTCAACCAAATGTTATCTTCCTGCAGTTTGGGGAGGGCATTTCGCCTGAGTTTGCCGGGTGTCTGCAGGTGTGGGCTGTGGGCAGGGGCTTTGTCTGCAGCTGTGGCTGTCCGAATGGTGTTTGGTGCCCAGGTAGGTGGCTCAGCACCGTCCCAGCATCTGCACCACAGGGTCTGCCCCACAGGGTCTGGGGAAGTGGCCCTCCTCTGTCCTCGGTCTTTTTGTGGACAGCTGTGACCGTGAGCGTGGAGCCCTGTGGTCCCTCCCTGCTCTGTGCGCCAGGCCAGGCTCCCCGCCCCCGCTGCTCTCCCTCTGGCTCCCCATTTGCCCACCTCTCCTTTGACGATGGGGAGAGGGAGCACCCAGCCGCTTCCCCTGCGCATCTCCATCAGCGACACTGGAGGGCAGCGTGGCTGGTGGCATCTTGTGCCTTGTCCTGTCTGGTGGACCCATGCCCCCTCCACGTCGCCTTTCAGTCCAGACGCCCAGGAGCAGGGTCTAGCAGTGTCGCCGCGGCAGCGGGCCTCATGGGTGCGTGAGTGCCGCCCCGCATACACGTCCTCTCCGGACCCCCCACGGTCCCCTGAGCCCGAGCCCTCTTCCCCACCGAGTCTGGCCGGTCACCTCGGCCAACACGGGCCTCGCTGTCCGCTGCCTGCACAGGAGGGCTCCTCGCTGCCCACAGGACAGTCCAGCCTGTAACGGCCTCGGGGACAGAGGCGCCGCCCTGCCCAGCACAGGCCTGGCTGTGGGAGCCCCAGCGGCGGTGGCTGGCTTCCGGGGGGCGCCTCGGGGTCTGTGGGAAGCCCCCTTGCAGCCTTGTTTAGGGAGTCCCCGTGGCGCCCCAAGGCCAGGGCTGCCGGGTCTCAGGGCTGCTGGTGTGAGGGTGGCCGCGGGGCCAGCGTCTGAGAGCGAGCGCGAGGTGGAAAACCGCCCGTGTGGACGTGCGCGCATGCGTCCTGGAGAGGCCGTGCCCGCGTGCTGAGCAAGAGCATCCACAAGGCTCGCCCTCCCGGGCCCTCCCCGTGCTGTCATGGGGGC
>CM052546.1:286692-361287 GCA_028533065.1 Trachops cirrhosus
CCCTTCCCGGCCGCTCAGTAAGCCCCGGGACCGGTCGCCCGCGAGGGGCCGACCCCACGTGTGTTAGGGAAGCGTGTGTCGCGGGGCACTCCCTGACGGTGGTGAGGGCCACTGGCAGGCTCCGGCGCAGGCTCTCCAGCGCCAGAGTGGGCAGGGCGGGTGGAATATTTGTTCAGCCCTCAGAATTATTTTTGTGGTGGTATGAAAAGATTTCTCAGGACAGAGCCTCCGCAGCTGAGAAAACAGTTGCTGCTTTGAAGCGGTTTTCCCAGGCACAGAGCTCGTCTCCTGCTGCTCGCAGTGTAAACAGTGTCTGGTCTGAGTCGCGGTTCTCGCGGTCAGTCTCAGCGGCACAGGGCGCCTCGCCCGGCCTCCGGTCCCATCTGGGCGCGGCTCTGCCGTCCGCCCCGCCCACCCGGGCGGGTGTGCTGTGGCCGGCGGGACGTCCCTCGTGGAGGCCGCCAGCTCTTGCCTGATACCCTTGCCTGGTATCGCGCTCCCGAGTGATACCCTTAAAGGCCGAACACGGAGGCCAGGTCCCGGCTCCCCGCCGACCCTCAGGTGTGGCCTGAGCGGCTCCGCCGTCCTCACCGGGCACAGTGGCCACGCCAGCCCACCGTCACGCAGTGCGAGGTCGCGGGACATCATATGTAACGCTGCGCCGTGTGGGACATCAGCCGGGAGCAGGAGTGTGGCAGGTGCCGGCACAGAACTCCGTGTGCGCGGCTCCGTGTGCGGGTCTCTGCGCGCTGACCTCACCTGCGCATTGTGTCCAGCTGCAGGCGGGGCCCGGGCAGCCCCCCAGGAGTGGGAGGGAGCGGCCCCCGGGGTGGGCTTTGTCACGTGGCCCTGTCCTCGTCTTCGCTTTTCTCACCGTGTGGCAGACACCGTGTTCCACGGCTGCCGCCCCAGCCCCTTCGGCCGCTTCCCAGGGCGAGGGGTTGGAGACCGGGGCTCACTGCCCTTCGCGCAGACGGAGCTGCGGGCGCGTGCACTTGTGTGGCTGTGCGTCCGCACGCTCACTGTGTGTGTCTAGGTGTGCACTCTCCTACTGGGGCACACTCTCGTGCACACACCATGCTCCGACACATGCTCTGCTTGTAGAAATCTCAGTTAGAGCAATCCCTCCACTCCGTCCGGGCCCACCCTCCTCCTGGCCACCCTCTCCGCCTAGCCTGCATCCCCAGGGCCTGTGTAGGGAGCTCCAGCGTCCGAAACAGGGACAGGCTCACGGACGCCGCCCTCCCTCTAGACGGAGGTCTGCCCGCAGGCTCAGGGCGGGGTGGGGCCTGTGCCTATCCTCAGGGAGAGCGTTCAGCACGGAGAAGGTCCGGCCGCAGGCCGTGGTGCTCGCTGCTCTGAGCCTGTGAGCGGGGCCAGAGGGCTGGGTGACCGGAAGCAGCAAAGCAGGAAAAGCCTTGGATTTACCCTGTGCTGTTCCTGCCGAAGGCGAGGGCCTCGGCCCTTCAGAAGGTCTGTGCGTGGCTGAGTGGGCCGGCTGCGCGTGGGGCCCCCGCTGTCTGTCTCCCAGACGGGAGCTCTGGGGTCTCGGTACAGCGAGGCTCGGAGGCCACCTGGTCCACGCTCGGGCTTGTCCGGAGCCCCTGGCCTGCATTTGCCCTTCTCGCGACCCCGCGTGCTGTCCGTCTGTTGCAGGCCCTCGGAGCGGCCCTGCCCGGCTCTGCAGGCCGGGGCGGGGGCTGTGCAAGGTCAGAGGCAGGAGCCAGGCCCAGCCTGTGTGGCCTGTGCTGTGGGCGAGCGCCTGCGGGCCCGCCTGCTGGGGAGGCAGTTCAGAAACGGGGTGACTTACGAGAACAAGAAGGACACGCTTGTCCTCTGGGGTCCGGGGTGGGCCCAGGACCCCGGCTGGAAGAAGCTCCCTCAGCTGTGGCCTGGGGAAGGGCGTGAGCGGCTCAGCTGGACACAAGGAGGCCCCCGGAGCCCCTGGAAGGCACCTGCTGTGTGCCGCCCGCGGTGAATCTGGTGCGCCCTGGGGAGGGGTCGGGCCGGGACCATGCCCACCGCGCCCGGCTTCTCCGCGGTTTCCTCTCGCCTGTTGGTGCCCGGGGTCGCCGGGGCCGTGGGGAAAGCATTCAGGCCCTGAAGCTGGAGACACGGCAGCTCCGGGCCGCGTCCTCGTCCTCGTCCTTGTCCTCGCAGGGTTCCAGCAGCCGCGGACACTGGGGTGTCAGTCCCTTCGTCGGAGCGACAGGACAGCGTGGGCCTCTCGGGCTCGCTTATTGGAGGACAGAGACGAGGCCTCCCCCTCCAGCACGCTGTCGTCGCCCCCGCCCTCCCCATCACAGCTGGCGGTGACAGCGTCTCCGTCGCCGCTGTTCGAGCTGCGTCGGAGTGGCGAGCCCCTCGTGTAGTTGGGCGTGCGATGCCGGAGCCCCAGTCTGTGCCCACACTCAGCAGGGGACCCTGTGCGATGGCCCCACCTGCTCTGACAGGCCTGTGATGGCGGCAGAGCCACAGGGGGGAGGGCAGGGGGAGCATCTTTCAGAGAGGGAGGTGACCCCGTGCCCTCCAGGAGGGTCTGAGAGGCCAGAGGGGGTGTGGGGCACTCCTCCCAGGGAGGGCCTCCCCGTGCCCCTGGGACACGAGGAGGGGCTCATGCAGGGGCTGGGGGAGGGCGAGAGCCAGGGAGACAGCGCTGCTGCAGGCCGGTGAGAGCACACGCTCGCACGGGACAGGCGTCTCGGAGAGCGCAGGGCAGTTCCAGGACAGACAGCCCTGCCCGCACGGAGACCCACCCCTGGGGGCCGCACCCGGGGAAGCCGGGAGGTCTGGGGGCACTGCTGGGCGGTGGCGCCCCGGCGGCGTGGACAGGGCAGGAGCACCCCCACGTTCAGGTGGGGAAGGGAGTCCTGGCCTGCTGCTCCGCGAGGGCTTTGAGCCGGTGTGGGCACCACGGCCGGAGCTGACAGGCGGAGCCCTCTGGGAAAGTGAGGGCACGTGGAGCGTTCGTGCCCAAAGCTGGCGCAGCCTGTGTCAGACCCAGGGACGCCGCCGTGTCCAGGGGCCGCGTTTGACGCCGGCCCTTGAGCGTGCTCACTGGAGGGCGTCTGGAGGGCCCCCTTTTCACTGGAGAGGAAGGAGCGGTTCTGCTGCCCAGTCCGGGGGAGCCCCCGCCGCGCCCCACTCGGGAGCCACTCACAGGGTCTGGAGGAACCAGCGTCAAGTGGGACTGACAAAGGCTGAACGCCCCTGGCAGCCGTTAGCAGTGATGTGTTTGCACGTTAATGAGCACTGCTGACGCGTTCGTCATTGTTCCCACCGTCCCCCTGCACGCCAGAGCGTCCCGTCACCTGAGCCGCCCCTCGGTGCCACTGCACAGGCGTGGGGCGGAGACGCCGTCGGCACGCAGGCGCTGTCTCCCTGGGCACCCCTGCAGAGGCGCCCTCCCAGCCCAGCGGCCGCCTGCAGACTGGGGCTCCTTCGGGACCGTGGGCGTGGAGGCGGCGCAGTGTCCAGTCCGGACCAGTCCCCAGCCCTCATTTTCCCCGGGGTGGCAGACCATGGCACACCTGCCTGGGAACTGGGACCCCGCACCCAAAGCGCCGCCTCCATGTCTGCTCTCAGTGGCCCGTGTCAGCCGTGACTCTGCGTGACACAGACGGTGCAGAGAGGACGTGCGGGCCGCGCTGCTCCCCGGGCCCCTCCGTCACCCTGTGACCTGCAGTCGGGAGCGGGGTGGGCATGCACACCTCCGAGCAGCAGCAGCGTCGGGCAGCCGGTGGGGGGCCCAGAGCCCGAGCAGGACGCCCACAGGCCAGTCTGCGGCGGTCTCTGCCGCGTCCCAGCCCCCGGCCCGGGGCGGTGCTACCAGCCGGCTGGCGCCGCCGGGTCTACGCCACGCTGCTGAGCCTCACCTCTGGCTGCTCGGGGCTGTCCGGAACGAGGGCCTTCAGGGCCGCATGGCAGAAACGGTTCAGGGCCGACACGCTTGTTTGCTGCTCCACGTACAGCCTCAGCTTGTCCCGGAAGGTCTCCCCCAGGAAGCTGTAGATGAGGGGGTTCAGGCAGCTGTTGGAGAACGCCGCGAGGTTGACGATGTGGCCGGTGAGAGGGTAGGCGTGGCGGAAGGACTGCTGGCAGGGCGAGGTACCCGGCAGCGTCCGCTGCAGGAGGTGCACGCTGATGAAGACGTTCTCGGGCAGCCAGCAGACGAAGAAGACGAGGACCACGGCCACGATCATGCGCAGGGCCTTCTGCCTCCGGGGGCGCAGGCCGCGGTGCCGGTGAGCCTGGACCAGCGCCCGGGCGATGAGCGAGTAGCAGAGGCCGATGACGGCGAAGGGGATGACGAAGCCCAAGGTGACCTCCAGCCACTGCACCTCCTTGACGTCCGCGAAGCAGAAGCAGACGTCGCCGCTGTGCTGCAGGTGCACGGCGGTGAAGGGCAGCAGGGTGGCCGAGACCGAGGCCAGCCAGATGAGGCCGCAGCTCAGCCTGGCGTGCTGCTTGGTGCGGAACGGGCCGCAGCGCACGGCGCGGGCCAGGGCGAGGTAGCGGTCGAAGCTCATCCAGGTGAGGAAGAAGACGCTGCTGTACATGTTGACCTGCAGGAAGAGGGACATGAAGGTGCACAGCGCGGCGAAGTCGTAGTACTGCTCGTCCAGGTTGAACACCTCGATCAGGGAGTCGGCCACCAGGATGAGGTCCGCCGCCGCCAGGTTGATGAAGTACAGGTCGGGGACGGTCATCTTGTCCCGGAACCGGAGGTTCACCGCCAGGATCAGGATGTTGCCCACGAAGCCGATGGGGAAGAGGAAGATGGTGTAGAGGCAGGACAGGAAGAGGCCGACGGCGTACTGCTGGTGCGCCGTGAGCCCGCCCGTCTGGTTCGCCGGCGCCCGGGCGGCCACCGCGTGGGACAGGTCGAACGCCACGGGGGTGCCGTTGTGGGGGCTGGGGCTCGTCTCCATGCCGAGGACGGGCGCTCGCGAAGTCACGCCTGTGTCCGCAGCCGCCCGGGCCTGCCCCGGGGCTCAGAGAGGCCGGCCTCGGCCTGCAGGCCCATCTTCAAAACGGGAGGTCCCGCTCTGCGCACGGGGCAGCCGGGCGCGCTCCACCGCCGACGCCGCTCCCCGCGGGCACCTGGGGGGCAGAGGACAGCGTGAGTCTTTCCCGACTCTCATCCTTCAGGGCTAGAGCGCCACAGAGTCGTGGGGCGACACCTCGTGCCGGACCGGCCACGGGGCTTCTGTCGTCCCGGAGGCACGGCGGTCACTGAGCCGAGGCGGAGAAACCAGGCGCAGACACCGCCGTCCCCTCTGCTGCCAGGGCCCCCAGCCGCGGGTGGCAGTGAATCATCCTCGCCCCGGAGGCTGCGTTTGAGCAGGCGAATAGCAGGCCTGTGAGGTAATGCAGATGTTGGGTTCGGAAACCTTAGGAAAACTACTGTCTGTCGGAGAGGACGGGAAACGCGTCTCCGCAGCTGCTGGAGGGAGCAGCGGACGGCGGGGGGAAACCCAGCCTCTCTGAGAGCCCGCCTCGTGGGGGCCGGCCTCCTGGGGGCCGGAGCTGGGTCTCTTCCCCAGCAGCAGGGTGACCAGAGACCCGGCTTTTGGCCGGTCCTAGTGCTGAGTGCAGGTGCCACCCGGAACCTTTTTCATGTTGCAGCATGAAAGTCAGAGAATGAGGAGTGGAAATGGTAATTATTTTAGGAAATACTGTTGAAATGTAACTTAATGTTTCGACAAATTATTGTCAAGCCACATATACTTCTGTGGTGCCGTTTGTCACCCGGACGCTTGGTCACCTAGGCAGCCGGTAAGGAGGACGTCCTTCCGGCTCGCCTCTGCCGGGCCGCGGCTGCGCAGCTCTGGTGAAACGGGGGCTTCTGGTCTCAGGCCGTTTCCCCAAGGGACGCCCCCACCCCCGGAGTGCCCTGTGGCGTCACCCAGGGACACCGGCAGCGTCTGGATTTGGGTTGTCACAGTGGGGAGGGGGTGCCCTGGGCAGCAAGGACACCCCACAGCCCACAGGACGCCCCCACCCACCCCAGGGAGGCTCCAGCCCAGAGACCCACAGTGGCTGAGTGGTGCCGTTAAAATGGATTTGAATTGTTTTTTTATCTGAGATTTTTCCCTTCATTCTGTGAGGCAATTAGTGACCGTTTTTGAAGTGTTGCCAAACCAGGCTAGACACTTATCTCTCGGCTGGTGCTCGGAAGTACGGCTCCGAGAGGAGAGGGGGAGGGCGAGCGCGCCTGGGGCGCCAGTGACCGCCTGAGCGTGCTCGGTGCCCGCTGCTCCTGGGGCTGGTAGACGCGGCGTCAGAGGCCTCTGACTTTCCCTTCTTTGCGAACGCCCCTCAGCCTCTTTGCTTGGCCCCCCGAGTGGGGAGGTCCGGGCCCGTCTCAGGCTGCAGCGAGAAGGAAGCTCACAGGGGGGCCGCAGCCGCCGCCCGGCCTCTCGCCCGCGGTGGCCGGAGAGGCCGCGAGGGAGAGCTCCCGCGTCCTTTCCTTTCCCCGTGTGAACGGGGCCTCTGCTCCCCGACAGCCCCGTCTGTGGTCTCAGGCAAAGACACAGGAAGTTGGGGCTAGAGCTCCTGCTGACGCAGTGTCCTCGGCAGCACTGACCACGGGCTGTAAAGACTTAGGTCAGCAGTAAACGCTTGCGGTCACCCTGTTTCCAGTTCCCTGCTGGTGCAGATCTGAAGACGCGAGGCCACTCGAGCCCTGGCCTGTGTGGCTTGGCTGGGCGTCGTCCCCGAAACCGAAAGGCTGCGGGTTTGATTCCCAGTGAGGGCACATGCCTGGGCTGTGGGAACAGTTCTTCATAGGGGCAGCCTGTCGACAACTCTCTCCCTCCCTCTCCCCCGCTTCCCCTCTGTCCTCGGGGGAGGGGCGAAGAGAGAGGAGACCGCACTCTTCTCAGACCCCCTGGTCTGGGTCTGTGCGCAGGGACAGCAGCCACCCGTGCGCTGGGGGCAGGCGAGGCCCGAGGGCGGAGCTGGGGCGCCGGCCTGTCCTGCAGGGCGCCGGCCGTGCCGGAGCCCCGGGGGGCGGCCCGGGGGCAGCGTTCTCAGTGCGCACTGCAGGGGAGCCCACGCGCCAGCCCTTCCCCCGGCACGGGCGCTGCGTCGGGGTTTTCCGCCCGGAGCCTCAGTGCCCGTCCCGGCTCGTGCCGCCTGCCCGTATCTGTGTCCAGCTGTTACCCGCCGCAGGCCGCTCTCTGACCCGAAGGCAGACCCCAGGACGGACTCACCTGTGCCGCAGTCGGTGCCCGGCCTGGTGTTTCCTCCGGGTGGACCCTCGTGGCCTCCGAAAGTGTTCACGGGGCGCTGGCCCCACGTGGAGGCGGAGGCCTGCCTGTCATTCTCGGACGGCAGGCAGGTAGCCTGCAGTGGCGGTGGTGGCAGCGGCAGCACCGGAGCAGCTTTATAGGCCTCCCAGGGCCGCCCGCCCTCGGACGGGCGGGCGGGAGGGCCTCCCCGGGAGGCCGCGTTAACCCTTCCCCTGCCGGCCTTCTCCTCCCACGCAGCGGCAGTGCGCTCAGTGCCGCTGAGCGTCTTCACGGAAGTTTCCAGTCTGACCGCCTCCTGCACCCACGGAGACCATCCTGTAAGTTTGAAGGGATTGCAAATAGATCTTGTTTATCCTTTAGACGATAATCTGTCGTCATTGTTGAAACTTTAAATATTCTCGCTTGTTTTAGCAACTGACTGGCCTTCGACTGAACACCAGCCCTGGCTGGCGCGGCTCAGTGGGTTGGGCGTCATTCTGCACAGTGAGTGGTCCCCCGGGTTCGGCTCCCAGTCGGGGCACGCGCTGGGGGGCACGCGCAGGGGCTGCGGGCCAGTCCCCGGTCGGGGCGTGTACGAGAGGCAGCCGCTCAGTGCTTCCCTCTCACACTGATGGTTCTCTCCGTCTCTTGCTCCCTCCCTTCCCTCTCTCTAAAAATAAATAAAATCTTTTTTAAAAAATCATAAACACTCAATTCTCAGTCTAGAGAGTAGCATGTGAATTATACAGAGACTTTAACCCAGGAATTTCACAGATGTTCGCAGAACGAAATTTAAACCCAAGAAACAGCAGGTAGTTCAGCAAGGAGCTCAGGAGTCGGTCATTTTCTGCTCTCACTCTTGACAGCACCAGCCGTGCCTCCGCTCCCCCTTCCCCTTCCTCCTGAAGCCGCTGGTGTGCGCCTGTCTTGCAGGTGTTGGTGGCAGACCTGGGACGCCCCCTCCCGCCGTGGCCCCCACCCTGCCCCTTGGTGCCCAGCGCCTGCCTGTGTGTCGGGCGGAACTCAGCCCCGGTTCCCGGAACCCACCTGCTGGCGGTTGGCACGGCACCACCAGCCCGGAGAAGGGCTGGCCGACCCGGCCGGGAGGGGCCCGCGTCCCCAGACGTCCCCGCACGCATGTGGTTCGGGGCTGCGGGGACTGCCGTGCCCGGTGCCGCGGCCCCACACGCTCACGTGTCAGTGAGCCTCACGCTCCTAGCGGGGTCTTCTCTGCACCCTCTCAGTTTGCCGAGACCGCGAGGCTGAGCTCTGAGTGGCCTGTGCGCTGCTGAGCACGAAGGAGGCGGGGTGCTGCGGCGCCAGCTCCCAGAGCCAGCGTGTGGGCCTCCCGGGACACGGGCCACTCTGTCCGGAGCCCCGGCTGCGGGGGCCCGGGCCGCCAGCGTCCTGTTCTCTGCGAGGTGGCTGCAGATGGATGAGCTGGGAGGCGCGCCGAGCGGGACGCGGCGTCTTTCGGAGGTGCGTGTGGGGGATGCACGTTCGGGCAGGCTCTGCACGCTTTCTTCGACGGTCGGGGCCCCTTCCAGCTTCAGCATTCCAGCCGCGAGGCCCTCGCGGTAGCTTCCTGACGGGTGGCCGGGCACGGGTCGGGCGGCCCCCGTCCAGACGCACTCCGGGCAGTGCCTGAACCGCCGCTTCGGAAGAAGCGAGCCGTGAGAAAGTCCAGCTTCCTCTTCAGTTAAATAAATAGATACGGTGAAGCTCAAGCCTGGAAATAGCCAGCATGTCCCGTAAAGACAGCTGCTCGCCGCTGGAGCGCCCTGCCCCGTCCCGCCGCTGCGCCTTTGCGTTGGCCGCTGGACCCGCTTCGGGACCGTGGTCCCGCGGCTGGCCCCCCAGCTCTGTGCCTGAGGCTTAGGATCAGTGGACTGGGGCCCAGGCGTCCCCCGGGCCCGGAGCACTGGCTGGCTGTGCGACCGGCAGCCCTCACGGCGCTGCCAGGCAGGGCGGGACCGGGTTCTCGGGCCCCGCCCACCGCGCCCTGGCGAAGTCAGGCGAGCGCCCTGGCGCGCACATCAGGCCCCGCCCTGGGAGGCACCATCTGGTCCCAGGGCACGTTTGTGGGCAGAATGTTCCGGAAGGTCAGGCTGAAGGCCAGGGTCTTTGTCCGGTTCCCACTAACGTTTCTGTGACCCCCAGGCTGCGTCATCAGGGAGCCACAGGGAAAAGCTGCACGGCCCAGCCCCCGGGGGAGCCCGCAGGGCGGGTGTGCGGGGCCGGGGGGCCAGGGCGTTCACGCAGCCGGCCCAGCCAGCTCCAGCTCACCAGCCGCTTGTCCCTCCGGGACCAGAAGTCCTGCCGCGGCCGCGGGAGCCGCGTGGTAGTGACGTCCGTACTGCCGTCTGGGCAGGGCCACCGCACGGCCAGCCGGTGAGGTGTGCCGGCCCGAGGCCCGGACTGACCGTCCCGGCCTTGCATTTGGGCCGGGCAGCCCAGTGCAGCTGCCCGACGGGCCCAGCGGGGCCGCGCACGCCCCGGGGGGCCGTGTGGCTCCTCTGCTCCGAGACAGAGAGCTGCTGTTTCCCATCTGCCGGCGCTGGCGGCCCTGATCGATGGCCCCGGACACGGAGTGGCAGCGAAATGAAGACGAGTGGCCGGGCCGGAGGAAGTGGTCTGCAGCGCTGCTGTGATTACCGCAGATCGGAAAGGCGCTCTCGTGAACGTTGACAGCCGGCCAGGAAACGGCGCTGGCTGTCCCGTGTCCGGTCTCTGTGGCTGGCCACACTACTGGCGCTTCCGGGGCCTTTGTCCTCAGGGGCCACCTGGCTTGCAGCCAGTGGTTCTGCCATCTGATTGTTCAGGCACCGGGTCAGCAGCCTGTGGAGAGAGGCTCGTGAGTCCGGCCCAGCCCCCGGCCAGTGGACAGGCTCGTGGGGGGTCTCTCGCCTGGTCGTGTGCTTGCTCCAGAGGTGAGGGGCCTGCCTGAGGGGGAGGGTGTCCACAGACACCATATCTCTCGCCCTCACCCCTGCCCGCAGGCCTGCATCCAGCACCCTGCTCAGCTGGGCAGGGCAAGGGCGCAGCGCCTGGCGGGCCATCGGGAAGAGTTCTCGCTGTGTCCGGTCCGCAGCACGCCCGCGCTGCGCCTGTCTGGAGGCCGGGCACCAGGCAGGTAGGAGTGTTGGCAGGCATGACCAAGGACGGGCGCCCCAGGTCCTGAAGGAGCGAGGCTCTGCCTGGTGGAGCAGAGAGCGTCCTCTGTACTGTCCCCCTGGCCAGCCCTGGGGTGGCGATTCCTCTTTAACGCCTCTCCCACTGTGCGGCTGTGTCCCTTCCAAAGTGGAGCTTGCCCTGCATGGGTGTACGCTCGAGGCAGGACTTTCTAAGCAGTGCCCACCCGTCTGGGGTCCCTGACAGCACCCACAGCCACGGGAGGTCCGTGGGGCGAGCCTGGGTCTGAGGGGCCCATCGGAGCTTGCTCAGGGTGGGGAGGCCTCATGGGGGAGTGGGGGAGAGGAGCCCTGGGGGTAGGGGGCCAGAGGCTGGAGGGGCGGCGGGGCTCCTGTCTGTCTCTCCAGCTGGGGCCTCCCAGCTCCCAGGAGACTAGTGCCTGGTCACTGGCCCCATGGCCGCCAACCTCACCCATGCTGAGCGCCCCGGGGGCCCAGGCCTCATCCGTGCAGGGCTGCTGCGAGGGCGTGCAGCACAGTGGAGCGGGCAGACCAGGGAGACCCAGGCCCCACCCAGGGATGGGAGGGGCGAGACGGGAGTCCCCTGTGGGTGGAGCCGGCTCTGCTGACCCCTGCTGGGTCGGTCGTGGGGCCTCTGAAGGAGGGACTCTGCCTGGGGGCAGTGGCCTCCTCTCGTGCCCTGGGGCTGTGCTGCCCCCGCTCAGGCCCAGGGCCTTCCTGCCTGAGCCCTGGGCCCTATAAGGCCTCCAGCTCTCCCTGTGGCCTAGCCACAGGGCCGCCCTTCCTGCACCCCCCGCCCCCCCGCAAGGCTTTTGGCTTCTCTGGTCCACGGGGATGAGGCGCACTCCCTCGGCCCGTGGCTGCCGGCGCGCGGTCAGCAGCTGCGGCACTCTGCGTCATTTCCTGCCGCCCCTTCGCAGGGACCCTCTGCCGAGACTCCGCCCCGCAGACACGTGGAGCCACAGCGGTGTCCGGGGTGTGCCCGAGTGCCGTGGTCACCGCCTGTTCCGACAGCACAGTGCAGCCACGGTTCGCGCAGCCGCAGGGCCCGGCCGGCCGGCGGCTCCTGCCTCGCGTCGGCGGCTGTGCTTTGGGCCTTGCTGCCCTGCTGCTCTCGGGTGGGCAGGGGAAGGAGGGTGGGGCCGGCCTGCGTCCCTCCATCTCAGCCGGCAGAGGGTGGGGACAGGCCTCTGGGTGGCGCTGGCCGTGGTGCTGACGGCCACCCTGTGGGCTCCCTCCTGAGGTTCTCAGGTGACCTGTGGAAGCTCGGACGGGGGCCTGTTTGGATGGACTGGACCGTAGCAGGGAGCCGCCGAGAGGATCTCTGGGCTCTGGGACAGACGCTTCCCTGAGGAGATCATGTGCGCTGGGCACCCGCCCCCCACGTCCTCCTCCAGCAGCAGGCTGGCGGGCAGTCCCAGCCACGCAGAGGCCGGAGCCCCAGGGCCTTCCGAGGGCTTCAGCCGAGCGGCCCCCTGGCGTGCACCGTCGCCCGTCCCCCAGCAGCTGCCCCTCTGCCCTGGACAGGCGGCACCTGTGCCAGGTGTCTGGCCGGGGGACCTGACCGCGTGGAGCCGCCACGTGCACGCCCGGCCTCGCCCTCACGGAGCAGAAATCGTGTCCGTGCCCGTCCCCTCCTGACACCGGAGGTGGGGCGGGCCTCTCTTGGCCAGCGTGCGCACGCGTGTGTGTGAGCGTGTGCAGGTGTGTGGGTTTGGGTCTCGGTGTCCACAGGGGACAGTTTCTGAGGGACATGCACTTCCTCCTCCCAGTTGCTGTCAGCTGGGGGGCGAGAAGTGACCGCTGACCTCCCTGGGAAGCCTCACCTCCTGCGGCCCCTCTGCTGGGCCCCAGGGGTCTGCCACCAGCCACTGGGGACCACCCCACCTTCACCTGCTGGGGCTGGGAGCGGGGCCCTGGGACCCTGTGCTGCCATCTGACTTTGCAGGCCCACGTCCCGCCCGGTGGTGCTGCGGGCTCTTCCCTCTCCCACGGGGTCGCCGCCCTGTGTGGGGGGCCATGGCTCTGCAGTCCCGGAACGGCACTCGCCCTGGGGCGGCCGCAGCTTCCCCCAGAGCCAGGCCCAGGAGGGTCCCAGTCAGGGAAGGGCGGGTCCCCGTGCCTGCAAGGCGCCTGCACTTGAACTTGAGAGCTCGCAGCCCTGGGCCTGCTCCCCGAGCGCAGGGGTTCAGACGCAGCAGCGCCGCGCCCCGCGACCCCGTCCGCCCGCAGAGCTCCTGCCTCGGGTGCACCTGCTCAGGAGGGGCCGGGGTCGGGGGCAGGTGCCGGGTCACGGCACCGCGGGGTCTCGTTCTCGTGCACGTCATCGCATCGCCCCGGAAACACGAGTACACGGATTCAGGAATTGCGTGATAAGTACCAAGCGATTTAACAGTCTTCCGACGCGTGGGGTTTTCTTCAGGAGTTTCTTCCTTCTCGAATGTGTAGAACCTCGGGTGAGTGGTGCGGCCCCTGGGGCAGAAGTCACAGGTCACAGATGAGAAAGCCCAGGATCCCAACTCATTTTAAATTCGAGACCTGGACGTGTAATTTAAGTTTTTCACTAGTGAGGCACGGCAAGGGAGACGAGTTTTTGTGAAAAAGTAACTTAAAGATTACAACGGGCAAGAAGCATCCGCAGAAATAAGGGCCTTGGGACAGGAAGTGGAGTTTGTGTCCTGGCACCTTGCACACTCAGGTCCAGGACTGGTCAGGGAAGGACGGGGGCGAGTTCACATCCTGCTTTGGCTTTATCCAAAGAGCTCCCACGCCCCTCCGAGGAGCTCTGAATGCCCCCATCCCTGGGCGATGTGGCGACAGCTCTGGCCCCGGCATTCGGGGTGCGGAGCAGTTCAGGTCACGTGGCCCGTCCCAGAGGGCAGGTGTCGATGCGGAGTGGGTTCTGGCCTAGGGGCCGCAGCAGAGGTGTCCTGGGGGTTGGAGGGGGCTGGGGGGACAGGGCAGAGGCTGGCTCCTGGCACCAGGCTGCCCTGAGACTCAGCAAGGACAGGGCCCCCGGGAGAGAGAGGTCAGGGTCTGTGGGGGCCAGGCTGCCCCTGGCTGGTGCCTGCAGGAGGGGCTGTCCACGTGCAGGGACCTCTGTCACCTGCGGGGATAGGCGCCAGGACAGGGCCAGGGGCTGCCCAGGCCCCCAGTTTGCGGCCAAAGCCCCAAGAAAAGGAAAAGAAGAAGAGTGACTGTAGACCCCTCCTGTGGGGGAGACGGGTCGGGCTGAGGGCGGGGGCTGTGGGCAGAGACTGCTCGACCCGGAATCCCCCGCACCGGGGGGCTTTCACTCTAAGCCCCACTCCAGCTCCCTGACAAGAAGAGCTGGGCGGGGTCTGGGGGTCTGGGGGTCTGGGCTTGGGTGAGGCAGGGGAGGCCGTGTGCAGGGAAGGGCTCCCGATGCAGCCCGGACCCGGGAGTGGGACCCGGCACTGTGCCCTGGGGTCGTGCGCTTGACAGGGGCGGGGTCAGGCCGGAGCCTTTCAGGTTGGGAAGTGCTGGCCCCCTGCAGACCTGGGGTGGCGGACCTGGGGTGGCGGACGGGGCTGTGCCCTGGAAGAGAAGCAGTGCGTTCCGCGAGGAGGCGGGCCGGGGCCGTGCACCCCGCGCAGCAGGAACCAGCGGGGACCCACGGGCGTTCCCGTGCTTGGGTCTCGAGGGTCCCGGCTGCCGACAGGCCGCCCGCCCGTGGGCTGCAGAGCCCAGGTGGGGCTGCCCTCCTCGCCTGGCTCTTCCCTCCAGGTGCCCGGCCAGGCTGGCTACCCAGTGAAGTTGTGAATTTGCTGCAAACCTGAAATAGGTCTTTCTGTCTGTAGGGCTTTTTCGGGTTTGAAACTGGGGCCACAGGGTTGTGGGCTTGTATTTCGGTCGTAAGGACTCGGGGTGGAGGCGAGGGGGCAGGGACGAAGGGGCTCCCTCATCTGCGCACATTGAAGGTGGCGTGGCGTTGGCGGAGGCAGGGGGTGTGGTGAGTCTGTGCCGGCCTTCCAGCCCACGCCACCTGCAGCCACTTCCCCTAAGGAGGCGGCCTCAGGCCCCCGCCTCCTCCGGACGGGACGGGCCTCGGGCTGTGCTCGAGCTGCGTCGCCCTGTGGGCCCAGCCTCCAGACTGACACGCCAGTCACCCGGCTCTTCGCCGGGGTCCGGCCCTGCCAGCTGCTGCGCTGGGTCCCAAGTCCTTGCAGCGTTTTCTCGCCTCCGTTTCGAGCCCACTGTGGGCTCTACTTTTTTTGGGGGGGTGGACCAGCAGCGAACAGCATTACCTGTGAGGTGGCAGGGGTGTCGGGCACACCTGGTGGGCTGGGGAGCACCTCCGAGCTCCTGAGGGGACCCGCCTAACCCTGCCCCGCCAACTCCCCTCCTCGGTGGGACACACTGTCGCCCTGGGCGTGCCGGGCGTGTGCCCGAGCAGCTCCGGCCTTATCCTCCGGAGAGGGACCCCCCAGTGGCCCCGGCCGCCCACCCCCATCAGCACACGCTCTGTTCTGTTTCCTTCACTTTAATACTTTGTGCCCTTCTGTCAAACATCTGTCCTTTCACAGACAGACGTAAGGGGGATCAAGTGCTGTAACGATACACAAAGCATAAATACTGGCTTTGACTTCCATCACTTCATCCGGAAAGCCCCTGTTCGGGGGCTGGGAGCGGGCTGAGGGCGGGGGCCGGCAGGGCACGGGCCGCACAGCCTCCTGGGGCCAGGGAGCCCGGGAAACACAGGGAAGGTCAGGAGCACACGCCTTGTGCTGCTGTGTGTTCTTGCCTCGGTGTGTCCGCCGGGGAGAGAGCAGCAGAGTGTGCAGGTGACAAAGTGCTGTGCATGGGGCCGAAGCGTCACTCACCTCGTCCCCCAGGATGCGAGACCCAGGTGGCAGGAGGGGGCACAGGCTTGGCCTGGCCCCCGGGCGCCGCCAGCTGCCTACGCCAGCACCTGCTGGACCCCCGCCTGGTCCGCGGAGCAGCTCTGGCGCCCGCAGGGAGTTTTCTTCACCAGCCGCCGCAGCTTGCTGGGGAAGCTCCTGTTGATGTAGCGGTAAAGCAGCGGCGTCACGGCGCTGCTGGAGAGGGCGAGGCACCTGGACAGGTCCTTCGCGAAGAGCAGCGCCCCCAGGTGCTGCCCGTCCACGGGCCACCCCCGCAAGGCCAGGGACGTGTGCCCCAGGAGGGTCAGGTAGTGCGGCGTCCAGAGCCCGAACTGCGTGCACACGGTGGCCACCAGGAGCCTGTGTACTGAGGGGTCCAGCCTCCCCGACTCCTGGTCGAGGGGCGTGTCCTGCTTGCGGATCCGCGAGACGAGCGCCAGGGCGTAGAGCACGGCCAGGCCGGGCACCAGGTACCCGATGAGCACCATGATGGCGTTGGCGGCCTCCGTGTGCTGCATCTGGGCGCACTCGGCCAGCCTGGCGGCCACGTGGCTGCAGATGTAGAAGAGCAGGGAGGAGAAGCTGGTGAGCAGCGCGCCGCCCCACACGAAGCCGCACACGTGCCGGCTGTTGTAGACGCTGGACATGTAGGTGCGCGGCAGCGCCCGCTCGATGTAGTAGTCCAGGCTGAGCAGCGCCGTGCAGTACATGGTCACCAGCGCGCAGACGTCGAACAGCACCAGCAGCGTGACGTGGGCCTCGCTGCTGGGGCCCCACAGGGCCCACCCGGAGGCGCCGGGGCCCAGCAGGAGCGCGGGCGCCAGGGCACTGAGCAGCAGGCCCGCGACGGCCATGTTCACGAAGTAGACGTCGGGCATGGCCATGCTGCCCTGCTCGTGCAGGTTCACCAGGATCAGCAGGCCGTTGTAGCCCAGGCCGACCGGGACGCCGACCACCAGGTAGAGCAGGGAGACGGCCGACAGCGCCAGCTGGGCGTGCTGGCAGAGCGGCTGGTCCTCACCCCGGCCGGTGCTGTTGAGCGGGCTGCAGCTCCACATGGCGCCGGGCGCCGCGGGCTGTGGGGAGAGGGGGGTTAGTCGTCACCTGGAGCCGAGCCCCGGGCCTGCAGGCCACTCAGAGGAGCTTGGGGACAGCCAGAAACTGTCCCCGGAGTTTCCTCGAAAGCCATCGCGGGCTGCCTGTCTCAGGTCCCAAGCACAGCCAGTGCCTGGAGGGTCATGTGCTGCAGGACCTTTGCAGTGCAGCCAGCCTCCTCACCCCATTTCTGCGAGAAAGGGGGGCAATGGGGCATGGGTCCCGGCTCCTCTTGGGGCCACTGTGTCCTGGCCACGGCAGGCCTCAGAGCACCTGGCTGGATTGGGCGTCTCTCCACCAGGAGGGGACACTCTGCAGGGCGCCTGCTGGCCTGGGTCAGGACTCAGACCCAGGCTCGGCGCTGCCCGGGGGGCCCAGCTGCGTGACGGGGCACGAGCCTGCCCTCCCCCAGCGCTGTCCCTGGACAGAAGGAGGGGTGTCACAGTGCCCGCAGGCCAGGAGCAGGCCAGCCGGAACAGACCTGCAGGGCACCTAGGGGCAAACCCCGTGTGCTGCTTGTCCCAGGCCTTGCTGTGGCAGGTGTGACTCAGTCAAGGTCAGGAAGGCCTGCCGTGCAGGGAGGGCTGGGCCGGCACTCTGCCTGCCAGCCGGCACACAGCCCTGCCGTCTGGCATCAGCCTGGACCCTGCCCAGCCTGCGTGGGAATCGACAGCCCCTCTGCCCGCCCCCACCCTCTCTCTCACGGCGCCTGGGCCGCACTGGGCGAGCTGGAAGCACTGCTCCTGGGGAGGGCTGTCTGTGCGGGTGGGGGACCCGAGAGGGGCCGCATGTGTGTGTGCGGCCTGGCCCCACGGCACTCAGGAGGCCACCTGCAGGGGATCGCGTCCCTGCGCCTCTGCCTCACGGGCCCTACGTGGGCAGGTGGCCCAGGGTGGCCTGTCCACCCGGAGTGTGAGGCCTGGGTGAGACGGGCAGGAAGGGCAGATGTCTCCACTCTCTGGAGGAGAACCTGGAATCCAGAGACCGCCGGGCCCACGGGCGTCTCGCGTGCAGGCCACAGGCCGCCCTCTCAGCGCGCCCGTCCAGACCTGGTGCGGCGTCCAAGGCTCGGGCCACAGCCACAGCCAGCCCACCGAGCGGGCGCCGGCCCTGCCCAGGGGACACGGGCAAAGAGCTCTGCAGCCTGGGGACAGTCTAGTCGGCCCCGCCGTGTCCCACAGGCCTGTGTCCCACAGGCCTTCCACTGCCTGCGTGTCCCGCCCCCTCAGGCCGGTGACGGGGGCGAGGCGCGGTGCTCGGCAGGATCCTCCTGCCCCAGCAGGAGCGCATCCACGTGCTTCCCCAACCCCCTGCGATTGCCCCGGGCCAGCCAGGAGGGACTCGAGGGCCAGCCAGCCGGTGTCAGACGGTGACTAGTGTGCCAGTGGCCAGGCCCAGCTCCCCCCACATGTGCTGCCGTTCCCCCGCCATGAGGGAGAGTGAGGGGCAGGTCCTTCCTCCTCGGCCTGCGGGGCTGGCTGCCTGGGCAGAGCCACCACTGCGCAGGGACGTGGCCGCTGCTGGGGCAGCCGCCCGCGGAGCCGCCGGAGTCCGGGGCTCCAGTTCTGAGGAAGTGCTGCACCCTTGTGGCCGCTGTGGGCCTCTCTCACCCCAGAATGGCCCGGCCCGGACGGCCTTCTAGGGCCCCTGGAGTCCACCCAGGACGTCCCCACCTGCTCCCGCCGTCAGCCCTCCCTGCCACGGGGATGGAAGGTGGGGGCCGCAGCCCCCGTCGGGAGGGCTCACTAGCGAAAGGCGCAGCTCTGCGCCCACTGCCAGGGGCCATGGCCTGGAAGACGCGCCCAGCCCCTCCCGTGACTCCAGCCCCACAGCGCGGCAGGAGGAGCAGCCCGCAGACACCCCTGGGCCCAGACAGGCTCCCCGCCTGGGCGTCTGCACGGCGTGAGGCCTGCGGCGAATTTCCCCGAAGCGCTCCTGCACCTCGCGGCCCCGGCCTGCGCAGGCGGGTGTGCGTGGGGACGGGGACTGTGCACCCTGGCGGCAGATCCGAACCAGAACCAGGCTGCGCGTGCCACTGGCAGCTCCTGGGCGGGGCTGTGAGCCGGCCCAGGCAGAGTCGGCGTCGGAGTCGGAGTGCTGTTCTCGGCCCTGTCGGCTGCGAGGGCGACTCCGACGTCGGGTGCAGGTCACGGGCCAAAAGGTGCCAGTGTTCACCCACTTTCAGTCAGAAAAGGGCCTGCTGGGCCGCCTGTCCAGCATGCTTCCTGGGGGTGGGGGGCACCTTGTCTCTCCTGGTCTTACTCAGAAATCTGGGGGGCAAACGACGGCTGTCAGAGCTGCCTTGTTTTACAAGTGCGGGTGTGTGGCTTCTCCAGAGTGGGGACCACTCGCTGTCAGCCCTGTGAGGTCGAGGGGTGAGAGGACAGAAGGTCGTCACCTCCCAGCTTCGGGGCACAGGCAGAGGCGAGGCTGCTGGGCTTGGCCCCACCTCCTCCCTGGTCCCATTTCCCTGAAATCAGCCCCCTCTCGGGGCACTTGGGCTTGTGAGCTGGGAAAGGGAGTAGTCGGGGAAGGGGAGGACCTGACCAGAGCCGGACCGCTCCCTCTCCCTCCAGCACAGGCAGGCACAGGCGGGCAGCGGCTTCTAGGTGTCAAGCCTGTTCCTTCCTGAGAAAGAGGAACTTGGAACTGAGCTGGGCAACTCAGGGTTCCAGGAAGGGCCAGAGACGGGGGGCGGGGAGGTTCCAGTGTCCCCGTCACCTTCTGCGTCCCCTCAGCTGAAGGGGCCTGGCTGGGTGAGGGCCCTGTGGGCCTCTCCTCCCACTCCCACTCCCCACCCCTGCCCGCCAGCCCCTCGGGACTCTCGGCTGGGTTGGCACCTTCTTCTCATTCTTACCACTGCCCCCGCCACAGCGCCTGCCCCCGGCCTCCTTAGGACAGGCACCCACGTGCGGTGCGAGGGCGCTGCGCCCCACCGGACCCCAGCATGTGCAGCATGTGCCCAGTCGGGTCAGGGGCTCCTCTCTGAGATGAGGGGTGTGCCCGGGCCCCCTGCCCATGCACTGGAAGGCAGGGGTGTCCAACCTTGTGGCGTCTCTGGGACACACTCAAAGGAGAAGAGCTGTCTTGGGCCACCCGGTAAATACATTGTGACCCACAATCACATAGAAAACTCACTGTTGTAAGTAAATTCACGGCTTTGTGTTGGGCGCGGGTCGGACACCCCTGCTCAGGGATCGGAGCCGTGGTCCCGGCCTCTGCAGGCGGGAGGGGCGCCTTTGGACTCCGGCAAACTTACCCGTTAGAGGAAGGCTGGGAGGAGGTTCGAGAGGCCAGAGTTCCAGGGTCAGAAAAGCTGGAACCCCACCTGTGTCGTCGGTGCCGCCGCAGCACCTCAGACAGGGCGGCCCCTCGGGGCAGCCAGGCCTCCAGACTGAGGGGGAGGCCCCTCTGCCACGGGCCTCACAGGGGCTGTTTTCTGGGCCTGTGTACTGCCCCCCACCCCAAGCTGTCAGTCCAAGGGCCGAGCTGTCTGCAGGGCCGTCTCCTCCTGGACCCGCAGCCGGGGCCCGTGTGTCAGCAGCAGGAGGACCGCCGCTCTTCCCACACCCTCCTGTGTGCCAGCTCCCAGGACCCTTGGGGCTCCGGTTACTGGTTCTCAAGAGGGTGCCATCCCAACATCCTGCAGGCTCGTCTCCGACCCTGGGCCGCACGGCCTCCTCCTGGGCGGGGCGAGGGCTGTCTGGCCAGGTCCTTGGTACTCCAGGCAGAGGCTGGAGGTGGCTGCCTCCAGGCGGGGGTCCTGGCGGTGAACACAGGGTGGCCCCAGCTCTGGCCTGTGCCCCTCTGACAACTCCCCACGCCACCTGGGGGTCCACGGCCCCAGCCCTGCCTCTGGTTTCCCCTCGTGGGTGCCCACAGGCTGCCTCTTTGGGAGCCAGCCATCAAATGGCATGGCGGCCCGAGGACAGCTGAGGCCTGGGTGCTGGGCCCCCTGCAGCCCCAGGGTGACCAGTGAGTCCGACTGCTGGCAGAAAGGCCCTGTGGGACCTGGGTTTGGAGTGGAGGCCTGCTGGGGGGTGGCCAGGCCAAGGAAGGGCGAGCTGGCAGGAAAGCTGGCGACTGACAGGCCCCCCAGGGCTCTCTGCCCACCGCCCGAGGCCCAAAAGTGCATGCAGGGCAGGTGCACAGACAACAGCAGCCCCCTCCCCTGCAGGTGGGTGGTGGGGCGGCAGTGGCCTCAGCCCTGGGCGAAGGAGAGGGACAGACAGGCAGGGGCCCAGTGGCCGGGGCCCAGCAAGGCACAGGGGCGTGTGTCCCAGGACCGAACCGCCACGGGGCCACGTGGAGCAAGAGCCCAGCCCCAGGAGCCTCCTCCCTGTGGGAAGGCAATTCTGAGCCTGGCAGCGCCTTGACCCTGGGCCTAACCCCCAGCCCCACACGAGGGAACCTGAGCCCAGTCGTGCATACGGGAGCTGACGCAGCAGCTCCACGCCCCTCAGTCTCCAGGCATCTCCACAACACCAGACGGACATCCAGACTCACAGCTTCGGTCACTTCCTGCCTCGGTTTCCCCAGTTTAGGAAGGTCCATGTGAGGCTGTTGGGAGGACTTAACAAATGCAGTGCGTGTAGCACAGAGGGGGCCTGGCCATCCCTGGCGCTGGGATGACGGGAGGCGACTCTCACCCTCCCTCCCAGACCTCCTTCCACACAGGAAGCTGCAGTGTGAACTTCCTCTCAGGGCCCTGGCAGCTGGCGCACGGGAGAGGAAACCCGGGCGGGAGGGGCGAGCGCGAGCCCTCTCACGGCCAAGCGAGCGTGCCCATGGAACAGACCCCGAGAGGGTGCACGCCGGACCGCGGGGCTGTGCGCTGGGCCCGTGCTCGCGTCGGGGTCGGGTCAGGGCACCGCAGCGGCGCTCCTGCACTTGCCCTGAGTCCTGGCCGCGTTCAGGCTGTCCCGGGAATGGGGCCTGGGAGAGGAGCTGAGCTCGGGGGCGCCTGCAAGCAGAGATAGAGGTCTCCAGGGAGGCGGGATGCAGGCGTGGGCAGAGCAGCAGCTCGCGGGCGTGCGCGCACGAGTGTGAGTTCACACAAGGCCGGCAGAAGTGAGAAACC
Organism: Trachops cirrhosus; assembly: GCA_028533065.1. Classification (NCBI taxonomy): domain Eukaryota; kingdom Metazoa; phylum Chordata; class Mammalia; order Chiroptera; family Phyllostomidae; genus Trachops; species Trachops cirrhosus. The sequence goes on from CM052546.1 coordinate 308,120, forward strand.
AGCACCCTGCTCCCACGGAGCCGAACACACGTCACTGACCTCACCTTTCAGCCCCCGCCTCTGAGTCAGGCGCTGGGCCCAGCACCCGGGCGCCGCAGCCTCGCCCTCGCCCTCACCGCCGTCTGCAGAGGTGGTCGCTCCCCACCCCCCGGCCACTCAGCCAGCACCAACTCCCCCTAAACTTCTCAGGCACCAGCTCCTAGGGCTCCCTGCCCACTCCCCCCTCACGTGGCCACTCATGCCTCAAGCCTGGCTGGCAGAGCCTCCGCGGCCCTGACACGGTGCACCCTTTGACACACAAGGGACCGGGGAGTGGGCACAGGAGGCCGGGCCAGGCAGCGCATCCTCGGGGGCGGGCGGCTCGGCTAGGCTAGGCTGCGGTCCTGACGACCTGTGTGCACCCTGAGACTCAGCCTCACGTGAAGGTCCTGGAACGATCAGAATGCTTTGAAAGTGACCCCTGAGCTTATTTCCTTAGTGCTGAGAGGCGTTGGCTGCAGTTTACATCCAGCTGGTAGGAGCCTGGCGCTCAGAGAGGCTGACGCGTCCACAGGGCCCCCGCTGGAGGGCCACACCCGATGCTGTCTCAGATGCCTGCCTCCTCGGGGCGATGAGAAATGGCTCGTACATAGGTGGGGTGTCTTCATTCCACAGCCTCGTGCTTTCCGCCGCCCCGAGTGGCCGTATGGTGACAGTGACCCTGCAGGCCTGGCTCGGCTGCCTCTCGTTCTCCGCGGACGACAGGCCTGTTGGCCGGCTCCAGAGTGGCCGTGAGGACCGAGACCAGGCAGCTGGGTCCCGGCCAGGGGACCGGCCACAGCTCCCTCTCCTCTGAGCACTCGGGACTCACGCGCTCTTGTCTGTGCAGCACGGTTACTTGGGGTTTTGTCCCCGGAGTGACTTGGTTGAAGCTGAGTTTGTCTCCAGGCACACCAGACCACAAAGAAAAGCAGAGACAGAAAGAGGCTGGCTCAGAAGTTCAAGGGCCAGCCGAGCGGCTCCAGTCTCCATTTCAGACTCCAGGCGCCCTGTCTGCCTGGCTTTTCACTAGGTGTGCTCTTACCTGGGGACGTGCTCCGAGCCCAGATGCTATCGCCACCTGCAGTTCTTTCCGAGGGAGGGGCCAGCCAGTCAGTCTTACTTATCGCAGTGGCTCCCGCGGTTGGCTGGGCTCTAATCGAACCGGAAGCTCCGGGGCACACTCTGCCGACAGGCATGGGAGGCAGGGGACCCAGGGTGGACCTTCTGGCGGTCCACGAAATACCGGGTCCATTTCACCCTGCCCTCTGCCACCAAGGGCGTCCCTTTTACTTGTGGAGACCCCCAGCAGCAGCATGCTCTGGCAGCTTGGATGAGAGAGAAAACTCACTTTTCTACTCTCTAGACCGAGCCCTCTCTGCTCTTTGATGCCTGGGCAGTGTTTTGGGTCCTGGGCCTGTGGGACCCCGTGACAGATGCAGCCTGAGGCTGCCCCTTCAGAAGGTAGCTTCAGCCTTAGGTGTTTGGGAGGCAGCAGCCAGCAGGAGGAAATCCTGGGAAGCACTGTTTAAGGCAGCAGCCAGGGTCTCTGAGAGGTGGCCCCACCCTCGCCCCAAGGCTGGGCCCGGGGGCAGGGTCCCCAGTGACTGGGTAGGGGCGGGGAGGTGGGAGCAGCAGGTCCCTCTTCCTGCCTGTGGATCACACAGGCGCCTCTCTCTGACGGTCTGGGCAGCTCAGTCCTCCTTTCAGCCTGTAACAGGCACAGTCGGTGTGCACCTCGTAACCTGAGACCCCATGTGCACACCAGGTGGCTGTTGGAGCACAGGGCAGCAGGTTCGTGTTGATGGCCACATCCTCCCCAGAGCTGTGTGCCTGGAGAGGCAGGGCTGCGGCAGGGACCCCAGCCAAAGGCCTTGGGCTCTGCGCAGCCTGGGGCGATGGTCTGGGCCACCCAGCCTCCTGCCCGTGCCTGTGGGCACTCACTCCCACTGGAGGAAGATCCTGAGGTTCCGGCTCGCAGAGTGTGCTAGCCATAGGAGTGCCACTCCTCGCTGTCAGCAATGCCTGGTGGTGACCCAGGGAGGATGACAGAGGACTTGCTCTCTATGAAGCCCTAGCAGCCTGGGACAGCTTCAGAGCCACCTCATACACACCCTTGCATTCGCAGAGGCCGTAGGGCAAGCTTCTGGCCACCTCGTGAGTGTGAGTGTGAGCCTAGCCAGATGCTGAGATAGGGGAGGAGGCTGCGGCTGCCCAGCTGAGATAGGGCACTCCTTGTTTGAAGCTGGAGGGAGCGGCGCGCCCATCCGCTCCGGCGGGAAAGCGGCTGTGGTGCGCACGCAGTCAGGTGTCACTCCACGGTAAACAAGAATGAAGTCTTGCCGCTTGCGATCACAGGGGTGGACCCATGGGATGTTATGCTAAGTGACATAAGTCAGAGATCTCACTTCCAACAAACGAAATTGAAACAGAAAAAGGTGGTGAGAGGGACATGAGACACCAGGTCTCCCTCACACTGGCGAGAGTGACCCTGCGACTCAGGACGCAGCGCTGGGGGCTGTGATGGTGACCGCCATCAGGTTCTGCCTGCGCAGCAGAGGCGCTGGCCCTCCGCGGAGCCAGTCCGTGCCAGGAGGGGGCCGTCAAGGAACCAAGGCAGTCCCTGCAGAGCGGGTCTCCGCTCAAACGTCCTTCAGAGTTTGCTACGACGCTGTCATCGTGTAAGGGACAAAGCTCCAACTGCGGGACTGCTGGCCACCCGCGGGCACGGCCCCAGTGCCTGACAGGTTAACGACCGCGGGGCGGCGGCCTACCTGGCTCCCCTCCCAGCGCCGCGGGGCTACAGCTCCCCGTCGCCGAGGGGACCACGCAGGGCCGGGCCCGGGGACCCGCGGGTCCTAGCGGAGCGCCCGGCCGATGGGGCCACCGCAGCCCGGGGCTTGCTCCCCGTGCGGGCCGCGACCCCGCGGGCGCCTAGCCGACCCGACCCCAACCCACGTTCGGCGCCCACTCACCGGCTCGCTGGGCCGCGCAGTTGCCGCGGGCGGGCAGCTGGGGGCTCCGGAGGCGGCAGGCTCAAGGCGCACGCCGCGCGGGGGCCTGTGTACACACGTGACCGCGCGCCCCGCCCCCCGCGTGGCCCCGCCCCCGTCGCAGCGGCGGGTGCTGGCCTGCTGGCCGGGGTGGTGGAGCCCTTCCGGGGACGAGCGGGCGGCGTGTGCAGAGGCAGGCCTGGTGGCAAGGGGCCGTGGTGCTGAGTCAGCGCGCTCTGAGCTAAGGGGCCGGGCTCAGCGCCTTCGGGAGCACCTGCTGCCGCACTGCCTGGAGCCCGGGTTTCTTTGTGCACTGACCTGGCCCCAGGAAGCCACTTAAAGAGACAGTACATGGTGTGCAGCCCCACTGACTTCGTAGCTGCTGTTAGAACGAAATGTTGGCGACGTTTGAAGACAAGATCCGTCGCTCCGCTGTAATTCCTGTGGTGTGACTGGACGTGGCAGCACACTCGGGCTCCAAGAGCATCTCTGTCTGAAAGTCCGAGTGTGCAGGTTGCAGGATTTGACGCAGGGTTATGGGGGCAGAACGGGGCAGGCGTCATCACAGCAGCCAGGGCTGGCGGGGCTGACGGCTTCCTGAGTGTGGATGGGAGCCGGGACTGGGCTTAGCAGGGGGCCAGGCCTGTGGGCGAAGGGCAGGGCCGAGTCTCACTCTTCGCAGTGGCCACTTGTAGACCCCTTTGCCCCCCACCCCCACCCGGTGACCCTGTTGGAATTTACCTCAGCTGGCTCCTCAGCCCAGCACCAGTGTTGGTGGCAGTGGCCATCAGGCAGTGGGCTGCGTCTGCCCCCAAGGCCAAGACAGTCACTGTCAGCCAGCACTGGTGTCCTGCAGCAAGGGAGCGCTTCTGTCCTAGGCCCTCAGAACCGCCTCTCAAGGCCTAGACTCCCGGAGCTCACCAGCTCTGCACCGGCACCCACCTCCTGGGCGGCACTGTTGCGAGGACCGGTGAGAAGAGCACCATCCGCCATCGAGCTCTGACCCTACTGGTGAAGCACGGCACTGCAGCCTGGGCGGCCTGCACGCAGCAGGTGCTCCCCTTGGGCACCGAGGCTGCGGTTCAGCCCCAGGCAGCCCCAGCAGCTCCGCCTCTGCGGGCCACTTCCCGGTTCAGACAGCGTCTTCCCACCTCGTCCTCCGGGAGCGGGCGGGGCCTCTTCTTCTCAGAAGGCACTAGTGCTGCTCCTCAGGGCCCCACCGTGAACGAGTCACCCGGCAGCCCCCCCGCCCTGCCACCGTGGAGCTGGGGGTCAGGGTTCAGCACGTTAGTCTGTGGTGACAGCTCGTGTGTTCGGCCCCCAAGGTGTGCCAGCCCCCAGCCAGTCCGGCGGGGGGAAGGGGCGTGACGGATGTTTGTGTGGTGCGCGTGCCTGTCCCACACCCAGACTCGTGACCGGGAGCTGCCAAGCCGACTTGGCATGTAGGGGTTCGAGGGGCTCGCTGTCCCCTCGGGGTGGGCTCAGCCGCTTCCTCCAGCTGCTCGCCATAGGTAGGCCTCTTGGTCACACCATCCCACTCCACGAGCTGGACCTTGTCCCCAAAGGTCCATTCTTCTTGGGGTGCCCCTGTGCTGTAAACCCCAGGGGTGCAGTGAGCTGCCCAGTGCCTCAGTGAATGGCCTGGAGGGACAGGGCACATCCTGCGGGCTGGTCCCAGGTCAGAAGGACCAAGGAGGGAGCACTGGGCAGGGCGCAGGCAGGCCTGGCGCACTGTGCACCCTCTCTGAGCCTCGGTTTCCCCTCCGCTGAGTGTGGGTGGCGGAACGGCTGGGAGCGTGAGAGCCTGCCCTGGGCCACGTGTCCCTGACTGTGGTGTCCTTGGCCAGCACCCGCCCTGCTGCCAGGCTGGCCCCCCGTCCTTTCACCCAGGGCAGCCCACTGAGTCACAGGACTGGACCGTGGGTTGAGAAGGCAGGCAGAAGGCCCTTGGGTCTGAGCGCTGACCTGGAAAGGCACCAGGAGGTCAGCACACGGGCACCCTGGCATCCCAAAGACCCAGCAGTGAGTTCATCCCACGGAACCGGCAGCCTCAGAAACTTGAAAATGCGTCCGAGTCTCACCCTCATCTGTGCAGTGGGGACCAGGTGCCAGTGTCCCAGGGGTTAAACAAGAGCCCTTTAGGGGAAAGGCAGAGAACTGTACTCGAGTAACAATAGAAAAGGGGAAAAAAAAGAAAGCCCTGCTCACCCTGCCCTCCCACCCAGCTCCCCTCAAGCCTCCCCTATCCCCTGCCCCGCCAGGGTAGAGCAAGCCTCTGTTGCGGGTGGGGGGTGGGGGATGGCTTGCGGGGGGGCGGGTCTCTGGGGACAGCAGGAAATGGCCAAGAACAAAAATAGGGAAAGACGTGTCTTGGCTCTGGACCGTGGAGATCCTTATCGGGCTGGGAAGCTGGGTTACCGGGATGTCACACCCAGAGCAGGAAGCCCACACCCACTTGCGTGCCTGGTGGCCAAGGGAAGAAACGGCTTCTCGAGAACCCCGCAGCAGCCCGAGTACAGGGTGTCCTGCCGCCCCTGGGGTCCAACCTTTGCCAGAGCTGGTGGGTGAGACAGGCTGGGCCCCCCCCCCCCCAGAACCTACTGAGGGCCCTTGGGTGGGGCCGGCAGGCTCCTGGCTGCTGGAGTGTGGTTTTTCCTGGATCATAAAATTGACTTGCAGTCTCGCCTTAGGTGAGGGAACAAAGCTGTAGAAGGGGCTGAGGGTGTGCACCAGGCAGGAAAGAGGGTGTGACTCATGCACCGGTCCCGTGAGCCCTTGTGGAATCCCACTTTTTGCTGGACGCCAGTGCCGTGGCACCAGCTCCTGTCCTTGTGGAGCTGAGGCGTGGGGGCTGGTCATGAGTCAGAACTCCAGAAGGGAGTGCAGGGGGCTGCCCAGTCAGTGAAACAGACATGGCATCCCTGAGGTTGCGGGTGACCTGCGACCTGCTGTGAGCTCTGGAGGCGAAGGGAAGAGCCTGTGGAAAGGCCCTGGGGGCACTGGCAGGCCAGGTTCTAGGGGCCTAGGATCACGTGGGGAAGGGGACAGCGCACGGGGCCCATACCTGTGACTTGGGCCCATGTTACGTGCAGAGAAATGCGGAGCAACTGAGAGGGGGAGGGTGCTGAACTGCACCCGTTGGATTTCCTGCCTCCTATCTCGGGGAGCTGTCAGGGAGGGTTGGAAGGAAGGCCTGGCAACAGGCTGGGCCCGAGACCCCCGTTCGCTCTCCTGCACAACCCAGTGAAGGTGGGAGCCGACGCCCACCACACTCCGAGCTGGGCTGGGGTCGGAGGGTCCCTGCGGACGTGCGGCGGCCTGGCCACGCCCCCTCCCAGCCGGGCCCTGAGGGCGCCTGATGGGGAGCCCCGCCCACACACGGAGCGCCGGCGCACTTGCGTCGCCGCCCAGCCGGCTGGATCTGGTTCCAGCCGCGCCGGGCCAGCCTGACATGCGCAGTGCGCGAGGGTGAGGGTGGGGCGCGGGCCTGGGCAGACCCGGCAGCCGGGGACGCGGAGGTCAGTGCGCCGAGCCGGGAGTGGAGTCACGGGGCGGGGGTGGGGGGTGGTCTGTCCTGCACTAGCACGCTGCGGGGGCTGGGGCGGGGCTGTTCCCGAGGGGGTGGCGGGGGTGTCCCGGCCGGGTGGACCCCCGAGACCTGCTGCGTCCCCGTGAGGGCGTGGCGCCCCTCCCCCACGGGGTTGGGCGGGGTGGCGGGCGCTTCGCCGTCGTCCTGGGGTGACGGCCCGGCGCCCGGTCTTATCCCCCGCTTCCCTGACCCCGCTTACAGACGAGGGAGGGGCGCTGCGCTGGGGAGACCTCGGGTGCCCGCGGATCCTCCTCGGGCTGCAGGAGCTCTGTGCTCACGCTGTGCGGAGCCCTGGGTGCTGGGTCTCAGCTCCAGGCCGTGCGACGCTGGGCAAGTCCCCTTACCCCCCCCGCCCCCGTCCCATCTTCTTATCCGTAGAACCGAGGAGCGGTCCGAGCCACGTCCCTGCCCCCCAACGCGGACCAGCCTGTCATCGCTCCTCCCCTTCCCCGGAAGAGCGTGGTTCGTTCGACCGGAGTTGAGGGCCTTCGCAGCCCCGGACTCCGAGCATTTGCAAGGCCCACCCCTCCTGGCGCGTTCACGCCAGTGTTCTGGAGCAAAATCCCACAGGGTGTTTGCCGTCTTGCTTGTGAAATTACTTAGCTGTAACTTATTACTTAGGAACGTGACCTTTTTATTTTTTTTGTTGTGCACGCTTAGGAGTTCTTGCCAAGTTTGAAAAACCTAGTCTACGGTTTGCAGCTGTGGTGAAATCATTTTGAAAATTACATTCAACAATTAATGAACTTGACATAATGATACAGTTTATAGAAATTTAATGCAACGTTTGTTTTGATTTTGCTGTTTGTTTATCTTGGAGCCAATAACGTGTTTTGTTTTGTTTTGTTTTGTATCCGTAGCTCAAACCTTTTGCAGACCCTGGACGCCCTCTAGGGCAACAGGACCTTGTAGGCCCCGGGCTGGGGTGGGAGAGGAAGGGGCGGGAGGTAAGAATAGTTTATCCAGAGTGTGTGCTTTGCGCCGGGAGTCACAGTCATGGCATCTTTCTCTTCTTGCGCAGGGCACTGAGGCCACCAGGGAGGAACACGGCCCAAGGAAACAGGGCGAAACCCTGTTGGAAAGCCTTGTGCAAACTTTTATTTTTCTGAGGGGAGCAGCAGCCGCCAGGGAGCTTGCTTCCCATGCCTGCTCCAGGAGCCCAGGCCCCTGCGTTGAGGGGGCAAACAGGTGTCTGTCAGGTTTGGGGGGTGTTGTCCACATTAAGAACAAGGTTGTCTTTAAAGCGGCAAGTTCAGTGCTGCTAAGTTAGCAGTGACCGTCAGCTACTCTTGGAAGATCGGGAAGTGTTTTCTGTGTGTTGAACGGGATTTCTAGAGTGGGGTACACTTTCTGTGCTTAGTACTGGTCAGCTCTGCCTGTGATGGCTGGCCGTCCACCTGCCAGAACGGCTTTGCCAGGTGAAAGCACAGGCAGCCGTGGGGTCCTAGTAAGTCCCGTGTTTCCAGGCGGAAGGGCGGAGGTGTGCAGGCCGGGACCTGCAGAGTGGCAGCCTCAGCGACACAGAAGCATGATGTGAACACGACCTTGGCCTTGCGCTGTGGGGCCAGCGTCGGGGCAGCGTCCATGCAGACTGCGGCAGGGCTCCCAGCGCGCCTGGTCCCCTGTAAGGCACAAACGGGGGACCTGGCAAACCCGCAGGCAGCGTCTGAGTGCCTGAGGTCAGGGGGCCTGCTTGCTGGCCCAGAGGCTTAGTCAAGGTTCCAGGGGTCGGTGGGGCCAGCAGCCTGGGGGATCTGGAGGTCCAGGAGGACTGGTCTTAGAGCCAGGACCTGGGGCTCGGCCCCTGCCTCTGCAGTGTGGTTGGCTGTTTCCCCTGGGGGATGGAGCTGTCCCCAGGAGCTGTGTCCAGTGCCTGGGCTGTGGGAAGGGACTTTTCCGGGGACCCCCCCTGCTCATTAAGGCCTAAAGGGCTGGGTCCTGCTCAGACTCGGCAGAGGAAAGCCATTCTCTCATCCCTCATGGGGACGGAGCTGCAGCCAGGCCACCTTATCGGTCCCCACTGTGCTGTGATCACCCCCAGGACGCAGCAAGGTCCTGAGGGCCGTGCCCCAGGCTGCCCAGCAGCACAGGAGCAGGCAGCCTGCGTGCCAGTGTGCACTCCCAGCCTGCAGGCACCACGGCTCAGGTCTGAGCGAGTGCGTCCCGCCCGTCATGCCAAAGCCAGGTGCTGCTCGCTCCTCACAGACACAGCTCAGCCACGGGCCAGGGCAGTGCTCTGGCAGAGGCACTGGGGAGGCCCGGGTTCCTCGTGGGGTCCATACTGTTCCCAGGCCCTTCGGTGACGCTGCTGAGGTGTCCTCTCTGGGCAGGCCCACCTGTGCATACACCTTGGGGGGTGGGGGGCTGCTGATTGGGATTTCTACCGGTCAGGACCAGCTGTGGCAGAGAAGAGACTGGCTGTGACTGGTTTCCTCTGGCTTACAAGGTGAGGGGGGAGGGATACGTTTTGCACTGTCATGGACACCTGCCATTTCTCGGCCAGCGCCAGGTCCCAATGGGGACACTGGTGCCTTTCCTGTCAGGGACCGTGGCCCCTCACCAGCTCAGGGCCCTGAGGAGGCCCTGGGGGACCTCTGGCCCAGCTCTGCCCTCTCTTGCCGGCCACCCACGGTCTCTGTGTCATCCTGCACTGGGGAGCCAGCCTCCCAGGGGGCTGCTGTGACGTCCACCAAGGACAGTCCCACTTTGTGGCAGTAAACCCAGTCGGATCTCGGAAAATCGCCCTCTCAGGACCAAGTAGGTCTGCCTCCTGCCAGGGGTGCTCCTCAGGGGGACCTCCCACACTGCAGAGAGTGGGGGAGGGGAGAGGCTGGCCCGGTCAGCAGACTGCACGGCCCCACCTTGCCAGCTCGGGGTCACGCCTCTCTAGGAGAACTGAGAAGTTGGTCACGTGGGGCTTTGGGAGACGGGCGTGTAGGTCCTGGCTTGTGTCCCAGGCTGAACTTCTGAGCTTCAGGGACATTTAAACGGTCTTGTAGGTCCGGTTCCTCCCACCTGGCTTCGGCACCTGGAAGTGTACGTTGTGTGACATACATACGGATATTTAACATTTAATTCTTGAGTTAAAAGGCAAGAATAAAGTTAAATTCTCAGTGTTTCTTCTGAAATTCGGCCCAGCTGCCAAAGGGCTCCTGTGGCCACCCGTCTCCAGGGGCCTGGAGTCTCCAGTTCGAGGGTGTCCTGCTGCACGCGGCCTACTGCGCGGAGCTGGGGGGTGGCGTGGTGGCCCTGCAGGTGGCCTCCGTGCTGCAGTCTGGCGAGGGCGGCGTGCCCACACCTGCAGGAGCTGGGACTAGGTGTCGGCTCCTAGCTCCCCCTGCAGCGGGGAGGCAGACCCTCATCGGCCAAAGCCACGGTCAGTGTGGAAGGCCCTCCCAGAGCACTGGCCTGCCCCGTACTTGTGCTGTGACCACGGACAAGACTTGACTCCTCAGTCCTTGTCACTAAACCGAGGAAGGAGGTGGCTCCATCGTATTCTGGCATCTGAGCCCCGGGACAGGGTGCCCGTGGGTGTTGCTGGGAAGGGAGGGGCGTCCCAGGGAGAGGCTGACCTGGTTCCCCAGTGGGCGTCAAGTGGTGGCAATGCTGAGGGCTTGGGGGTCAGGGTTCAGCTCTTAGCCCCATTTCTCAAATTTGGGGAGTTCGAACCTGCATAAGAAAGTTCATCTCCGCCTCGAGCTGCAGTTCAGCATTTCCTCCCACTGCGACCACAGTGGTGTGGGCACAGTCCAGGCAGAACTCGGCCCAGTGCTGCTCACACCCAGCTCTGCCTGCAGTCACTGGCTCTCAGTGGTGACGAAGGACCGGCGACCTTTCCTACGTCCTCGTCTTTCCACGCATGCCCCGTGGGTTCTATGTCATGCACTTCCACACCAGAGGCGAGGTCCACAAGCCCCTCACCCCCGCACAGGAGCCCCACAGAGAAGCCCGGCACCACCAGGAGGCCTGCACCTGCCCAGCCCTGCCTGCGGGGCGGCCGCGCTCCCTGTCCTCCAGGAGCTCGCTCACGTTGGCTGTGCGCTCCTTGAGGCCAGAGCCCGCGTCCTCCTCAGCGCCAGCCGGGGCCCTGACGCTCCACGGAGTCCCCCAGCTCCAGGGGACGAGGCCATGCTCTCGTCGGAGCTCGTGCGGTCCTCACTGCGGCAGCCTGCTGAGTCGCTGGTGTGCAGAATCTCCAGCCGGTTTGGTTTGCTGAGGACGCTGCAGCCAGTGGGGGAGTTGGCGGCTGCTCCTCGAGGCAGGGCACACCTGCTCGCCCAGCCTGGGATTTTGGCCGAGGGAAGAAGGTCGGGGGGTTAGCCTTCGGAGACCGTGACTGGGTGCCTGCGTTCTCTGTGTGATCAACTGGGACATGTCGGAGTGTGTGCTGTGCGGCTCTGGTCCTGAAAGAGGCCAGCTGACCCTGATGGTGGCCTGGGCCCCAGCTCTGCTGGCAGGAAGCTGCTGTGGGGCCCGAGTGGCGCGTCTCCTTACTGCAGAATAAAGGGTTTTGAACCACAGGGTTGCCTGTTCAATTCCCAGTCAGGGCACAGGCCTGGGTTGTGGGCCAGGTCCCCAGTAGGGGGCGCTACATGTCAATGTTTCCCTCTCTTCTCTAAATAAAATCTTTAAAAGGAGTTGTGGAAAACACTCTGCCTTTTGTTCGTTGAATTTAGGAAAGGTAATTTGCTACCATGTGTTACCATTTTAAGTTTTAAAAATTGGGGTCTTAAGTCTCGTCAACGTTTAGCCTCTGGCATGTGCAGGAGGAGACCTCGGCTTCGGGACAGAAGGAGGGAGGCTTCTCAGAGAGCTGTGGGGCTGGCTTCGGGGCATGGTGACTTACGAGGGGCCTCTGGCCAGCAGCTGCCCTTGGGACTGTCTGCCTCTGCAAACAGGGCGGAGGCCCCTATCCCGCTCACATCCCTTCCCCCTAACCCAGCCCTCGCCCCGAGTGGCTGCTTTGCTGGTTCAGTTGTCAGTTTTCAGCATGCACTTCCCAGCCCACTAACAGTGTGGGGTGGTTGGTGGGCGGGTTTTTCCTGGACTTAGGGAGGCGGTGGGAGGAGGGCCTGCACCTGAAGACCCAGGAGCTGCGGCCCACCAGCCCCCAGCTCGCCTCTGCTGGGGTCCTGCCATCCGACCAGTGGCATCCGGCAAGGACCAAGCAGGACCGCAGTGCCGCTGCAGGCCCTTCCCTCCCGGCCCGGTCTGAGCACTGAGCACGGCCGCCTGCCTTGCTGCCTGTGCTGCCGCCGTGGCCGGCCCTGCCTCCGCGCAGCCGCCGCCTCCTGGTGTGTTTGCAGGGCGTCCAGCCTGCGACCCCGCACACGGTCGAGAGCTCGCTCAAAACTCAGATGTGTTTTTGTGATTGCGTGTCACAATGTATTAATGTGGCCCGAGACAGCTGTCCTTCCGGTGTGGCTGAGACGCCCAGCAGTTGGACTCACCTGTAAGTGGAAGGAGCGAGAGTGACCCCAGACCATCTCCTGAGCCTTGGTGTGGTGCTGCCCGAGGAGAGCCGAGTCCTGCCGCCCCACCCCTCGCCCCGTGGGGAGCAGGCTTCGTGTGCCAGGTGACAGCCACCTCCCTCTGGCCCTGACCCTCTGCCAGCGGCAGGGTTGGGCAGTGGCTCCACTTCCCCCTGGAGCTTCCGAGCCCTCTGACACCGCCACCCCCGCCAAGGCCCAGGCCGAGGTCCTGGGGGGCGGGCACTGGGCAGTGGAGTGGCCCGAGAGCGGTCTGGCAGGCGCGTGTGCACCCAGGGCCCTGGGGACGGCGTCCAGTTAGGGTTTGGGTCACTGTGGGTCAGGGTTAATTCTTGGTCTTCTGTCTCCTGCTGGAGTTTATTTCATGCCGGTTTGGGAAGAGAGTGCCCAGCCACTCTGAGGGGGTGTCACACAGACAGGCAGAGTCCCTTCTGTTCTGGGGCCCAGAGCTGCCTCAGGGCCCGCCTCCCCCACCCCCACCATGCTGTGGGCTCCCCCACAGACCCCACCAGGGAAATCATTCCCCTCAGGTTAAGTAGCTCTTCTTTTTCCAAGTGGGAAGTTCAGGAGGGTTTGGTGGTTCGCCTTAGCTCTCCAAAGCCGGTGCTAGGCCAGCTCAGTCCCTGGTCCTGGGGGTGTGTCCACACCCTCCACCACCACGGGGCTGCCCCAGCGAGCCTTCCGTTGTCAGTGGATGGCCGAGTACGGCCGGCCGGGGGCAGTAGCCACCCCCCGCCCCGCCCCCGTGTCCTCAGCTCCTCTGCCCGGATTGCCGGGGCATCCAGGGCCGCAGCCTTCTTCCCCCAGCTCTCCACGTGAAGGACAGCATCCTGTCGGCACTCCGGGGAACACAAGGAGCCATTTCTTTGCAACACAGAGCTGCCGCTGGCCCTCGCTAGGCCAGTGGCGGTGGCTGGACGCCTGTGTGTGGGCAGGGCTGACCCCCAGCAGCACCTCCTCCAGCCCCGAGGCTCAGGGCAGCTGGACGGACTGTTCAGCCGGGCGCCCCACACGCTCTGTCAACTTGTCAACAGTGCCATCCGAGAGGAAGGCACGCCCTGCGAGCGTGGGTGTGGGTCAGACCGCGGGCAGTGGGGGGGGGGCAGCGACCCCGCCCCCACGGGGTGAACGAGCATGCGTGCGGTCTCATTGGGCAGAAAGCCCCCCTGACCCGCCGGGGCCCCCAGGCCAACCCCACGGGGCTGCGCTAGGGCCCGTCTCTGAAAGGAGAGAGAGGAGAGGGGGCGGAGGCACGCCTGGCGCTGTGGGCGGCCCTGTCCCGACCCTTCTCTGCTCGGCCTGAGCGAGCCCTGGCCTCCCGTGGGCGGGGCCGCAGGCACAGGCTGCCCGGTGCACAGACCTGGCATGGCCTGTGGGGGGCGCACCCCCTCACTGTGCCCCTCAGTCGAGTTGCACTCTGCCTGTGGCTGCCGGCCAGCATGGGTGCCGGCACGAGCCCCCGTGCACTGCATGTGCCCTCACACTCAGGCCTCCCAGTGAGAGTGCGTCACAAACTGGGTGTCCCATCCCCAGAGGCCAGGAGGGAGAGCTCAGGGTGGGAGGCCCTGCCCTCTGGTTCTGCATCTGCCTCCTTCCCACTGCACACCCGCAGGCTCCCCTGGAGAATGGACCCGTCCATAGGGGTCTGTGGGGTGGACATGGCAGCATGCCCTGGGCCAGCAAGGTCCACCCGTCCCTGCCCTGTGTGGCTTTCTTAAGACCCCCTCCTCCCTTCCCCCCCCCCGGGCCCACACAGGCAGCATTGTTTCCATCCCTCTTGCTGCCCTGCCTGTGCCTGCCCCACAGGGCCCCTGGGCCTGCCCCGTGTGTAGGGAGCCCTCGGGGAGTGGGCTTGGCTCCCCTCTAGAGCAAGACCTGACCAGGCCCCTCCGGGTGACGGCCAGTGGCAGAGACCTGTTCTGGGACAGCTGGGGCCCTGGAAGTGCCCCTCATGGAGCTGGTGTCCCCCACCCCCAGACCTCTGAACCTGCCTCCTCCCTTGGAGTTGGTGTTGTCAGGAGGGCCCAGGCCACCCCTGCCCAGCCCTGACCCTTCATCAGGACCTTGGCCGAGCCGCAGGGCGTCGCCTGCTGGCTGCAGGGGGGTTGCCTGAGCCTCCCACAGCCGGGCTGATGGCCGTGGGCACTCGGGCTCCGTCCAGGACCGTGGCACGCCCCGTCCAGCACAAGCACCTGCAAGCCTCTGGCGGCAGCAAGTGGGGGGCCATGGCCACTGTGTGTCCCGGGCCCGTCCGGAAGCTCAGCCGGCCTGGCAGTCTGCGAGCCCCACACCAAGAGCGGAGAGCGGGGCTCGAGGGTGTCTCTTGGCAGGGCTGCCATCCCCCACCCCCACCCGTGGCCCCGACGCTGGTCCAGTCCCGCTGGTTTTTAAGGAGGGGGAGGGGGGTCTGGGCAGATCTGGAGGTTCTCGGTTATAGAAGATTCCAGAAAGAGGCGGGTGTTGAGAGGGAACAGGGGTCAAGGTCTTGGCATTTTATGCGGCGCCTGTGGGAGGAGGGATCGTGGGAGGAGAGGGCCTGAACCAGAGTGAACACACGGGGGCGCCATCTCCCCCATGACCAGTGTGGAGTCGCCCCACTGTCCCCCCACGTGTGGCTCTTGTGTGGTTGGTTAGCTGAGGGGGGAGGGGTCTGCGCTTTCCTGGTGAGGTGGCTGGGGGAAGGTCTCGGGGGGCGGCCACGGCCCTGTGAGTCAGAGGAGAGCTAGTGGGCCCCCAACCCCAGCCCCGGGCGGGATTGGCGCACGGCCCCTCCCGCTGCCCTCTGTCCGAGGAGCCCGTGTCAGGAGGGCTCAGGAGATGCCCCCTGAGGTCTGCTGTCAGCCTGGCCTGGCACCCTGCAGGGGCAGGGGGCAGCCACTCTGATGGGCATAGGGGTGGCTCAGAGGGACAGCGGCCCGGGGCCCCTGGGCCTGGGGGCAGGGGACCCTGAGCAGCCCTCCTTCCGTCAACACAGACCTCATTCGGGCCTGGGGCGAGGGCAGAGCTTCCAGAGACCCTGACAGGCAGGTCCCCTTGCCTTTCAGGGAGGAGCTGTGTGCTCAGACCCAGAGCCGACCCCGGAGCCCACCCCGGAGCTGACCCCGGAGGAGAAGAGGGTCCTGGAGAGGAAGCTGAAGAAGGAGCGGAGGAAGGAAGAGCGGAAGCGGCTTCGGGAGGCGGGCGCAGCCCCGGCCCAGCCCCCGAGGGCCCGGTGCTCAGGTGCCCAGCTGGCCCTGGACTACCTCCGCGGGTGAGAGGCCTCGGCCACTATGGGGACTGGCCGGACCGTGCCCCAGGTCTCTGGACACCTGGAGGGACACAGGCCCTGGGGACCTGGTCGAAATCCGGCTCTCCTGGGACTGCCAGTTGTGGGGCGCTTCCCAGCGTCGTCTCGGGGCTTGGGGCCGCAGACCCTCCGCAGCGTGGCGGTGCGCGTCGCAGCGGGAGGGCGGCTGCCGTGGGCTCCGCCGGACTCTGCCTCGGGCTGCTGTCCCCGTGCGGGCTGGGACTCAGGGCGTCCAGGAGGCGGGAGGTCGGGGTTTTCCGGTACAGCCGACGATTTCTCTGCAGGGCCTACGCCTCCAGGCGAGTTGCCCCCGTTCCTCCGTGAGTCCTTCCTCGGCCTGTGGAAGTCCGGCTGGCCGGTCAGGCCAGGAGGAGGCGGCTGGGGCGAGAGGCAGGCCATGTGCCCGCCCCCTGCCACTGGTCCCAGGCACCCTCTGCGGAGCGGTGAGAACGGGCCCAGCGTGCTGGGGGCAGCAGGCTCTGGGTCAGGCCGGCTTCTAGGCAGAAGGACGGGCTGGCCGAGGGGCGACGCTGCGCAGGGTCAGAGGCACGAGGCTGCCCCAGCCTGCAGCCTGTGGCCCGGGCCAACTCCTCGGGCCCCGTCCCTCGGGTGAGGTGACAGGTTCCAGAGAGGCCAGGAGAGGGGATGGCAGGGAGCTGCCGCCCCCTGGGTGGCACCCAGCCCCTGTTCTCTGAGGTGACAGAGCGGGAGCTGCCACCGGAGCGCTGGGTGGGGGCCGCACGAGGACAGTGGTGGGGCAGGGTGGGAAACATCGGGCTGACGAGGGCCAGTCACCCGGGGCCATGCTGCTACGGGGCTGAGCCCAGGTGGTGATTGAGACCAGCGCCCTGGGAGGCCGTGGTGGCCCGTTCCAGCCCGGGGCCTGCTCTGCGGCGGCCACGTGAGGCTCCCGGGGCCCTGGGCAGACCGGGCCTGAGCTTGGGTGGTGTGTGCTCCCGAGCCGTGTGTGCGGAGGGGACCAGCCGGGCCTCCCCGCCCGTCTGAGTGGAGGCAGGGCGTCTGCGGCTGGAGTAGAGGGCGCACACCCTCCCCCAGCTGCCCTGGCTGTCGGTGCCCCCCAGTCCCAGACCCTCGGGCCTCCCCTGACCACTTCAGAGAGCCGGCCCTGCCGTCCTGGCGAGAGTGCCACCTACCCTGACGTGTCCCCCACACGACTGCACCCAGGTGTCCGCTCCCTCCTCTTCCCGGGTGCCTCCCTCCCCCTGTGGGCTCCACCTCTGGCCGAACAGCGAGGCCAGGCACCGTCCCGGGCACAGGGCCAGTGCGACCAAGGCTGCGTTCTGTGACCCTGACATCTGAGCAGCTCCGACCACACGGCCCTGGGGCCGGGGCTCCTGGCTCCTCCCGCGTTCTCTGTCCCCCTCCATGCTCGGCTCGGCCCCTCACTCCAGGACGGTGGTGCGAAACCAGGGAGTTGTCGAGTGGGCAGGACATGGCCCTGGGCCCTCTGGCCCTTCCGCCCTGGCTTGGCCAAGGACCCCAGCTAGTGTGTGGGTGCGTCCTCCCACCCGGGCCCCTGACGCCTCTGCTCCATATCTGCCCCCTTGGGCTGGAGAGGTCCCCCCAGGACCCCCGCGGACGCCCTCCACCACCCTCAGCCGAGGAGAGGCCGCCCAGCCCGGTCAGCGCGCACAGACCCCCTGCCCGGCCTGGCGCCTGACGAGCCGTCCTCACTTCCCCAGCTGGGCCCGAAAGCAGGAGGGCTGGAGGTTTCAGAAGACGCGGCAGACCTGGCTGCTGCTGCACATGTACGACGGCGACCAGGTGTGTGCTCCGGCCAGACAGCCCCCCCCCCCACTCCCCGCCCTGGGCCCGGGGAAGGCGGAGCTGGGCGGGGGCGGAGCTGGGCGGGGGCGGGCTCTCCCGCAGCCCCGCCCTCTGTGCTCTGTGGGGAGAGTTCGCAGCCACGGTGCTCGCCGACCGTCACAGGGTTTCCATCTTGGCGGGGGCCCGATGTCTCTGCCTTTTAAGTTGCTCCTGGTGTCACGGCCCCGCAGCCATCGCCTCGTCCAGGCTCACAAAGGCCTTGTTTATCAACAGTCTGTTTCTTACTGTATCGCTTTCCCATCACCATTTATCTCCTGAACCCCCTTCCGCCCCACGCAGCCCGCCCCCCGGTTTTTCCGTGTGCTGAGAGGGTTTCGGCTCTGGCTGTGCTTCAGCCGGTTTTCTGGCCGGGCCTGAGGCCGGCCCAGCCCCTGTCCTCACGTGTGGGCGTCCACTCGCTCCAGAGAAGATTGTTTTCCCGTTGAGCGGCCTTGGCAGCTTGTGGGCAGTCAGTCGGGGTGCTCCTGGGTCGTCTGCTCTGCTCCGTGGTCTGTCCCCGTCTGTGTGTCCGTCCTCCTGTCTGGCCGCTGGTCTTCGTTGCTGTAACCTCATGGCAGGTTCTGAGCCCGAGGCGGGCGAGGCACTGACCTCCCTCGAGACGGACTCCCAGCCCCTGGTTTCAGCCCGTTCCCTCACTTCCTGAAGTGGCCGCACGGCCGTCCTGGGCCTCAGGTGCTCGCACCCGCCCAGTCGGCTGTCACGCGTCTGCAGCCCCCAAAGGCCGCTCTGCCACCGTTTCCTCGGCTCTGCCTTCACACACACCTGCTCCGTGGTGACTCGCTGCACGTCACGGCGCCAGCCTCCCGAACGGGGCTGCGGCCCCGGCTAAAGTGGGCCCCCAGGCCCCTCAGTCCCTGGGGCCCCCTCGGCAAGCATCTGCTCCCCCAGGCTCAGCGTCCACCCGGGCCCCCGCCGGCCCGCTGAGCAGCCCTTGCCACCCCCGTCCAGGTCCCGGAGGAGCACTTCCCCGCCCTGCTGGCCTACCTGGAGGGGCTGAGGGGCCAGGCCCGCGCGCTGACCCTGCAGAAGGCCGAAGCCCTGATGCGGGAGCTGGACCAGGCGGGCGCCGACCACCCGGACCCGCCCCTGCGGGCGAAGACGCAGCGCGTCCGGCAGGTGCTGCAGCTGCTCTCCTAGGGGCTGTGGCCGCGAGGGCCCCTGCCAGCCTGGGGGCCCCGCCGCGGACCGCCTCCTGCTGGTGCGGGCAGCAGGCTCACCAGCGGGCCTGGGGCTTCCGGGTGCAGGGCCCCTGCCTCTTGGCACCGGACCCCTGGAAGGACCTCCTGCTGCGGCCCCTCCTCGCCAGAGCTGCTGACAGGCGGCCACAGGCTCTGACCCCTCCCGGCGCACGCGCCCTGTGCAGCGGCCTGGGGCCCCAGGAAGGAGCTTGTGGGGGACGCCTGGCTCCTCCCAGGGGTCTCAGAGCGGCCAGAGCCTGCTCCCCACCAGCTGCGGGCCATCCGTGTGGGGCTGGGGGCACCCCAGGTTTGGGGCCCCTCCCGTGCAGGCCACGCACCTGCTGCCACCGGCCTGCCCTCACCAAGCATGCCAGGCCATGGCTGCCCGCCTCCCCCCTCCTCGGGCAGAGCCCGGCCTCGCCACCCGGCTGCAGGGAGGCCTGGCTGTGTTTTCAATGAAGGCGCCCCCGCGACCCTGGCCCATCCTGTGGGATCTGTCCTCACTCGTTTGCAGGTGGAAAGAGGGCTTCCCAAGGGGGGCGTGTGCCGGCCACGAGGCCGCCTATAGCCGTGGCCTCGCCAGGATGCACCCACAAGACTGCCGGTCGACCCTTCCTCTGCGGGCGACCGTTCACAGGTGGCAGCAGGGACACAGCCCGGCCACTCCAGCTGGAGACATGCCTGCCGCCGTCTGTGTGAAGACGGGACCTGCTCCTTGTCCCCAAGGTGTGCGCACATCGAGTCCCCAGGAGTCCCAGCACTGAGCACCGGAGGCTGCGTTCAGGGCGAGTGGGGGCGGCTGTGGGTGGCGGGGCACGTCCACGCAGCAGCCCACCGGGACCCTGGAGGGGCAGGGTGGTGGGGGTGTAGTCCTCTCCACACTTGCCGCCGGGCCTTGGACACCCCCAAATGAGGTCCAGGAGGGGTAGGGGAGGAGGCAGAGGCCACAGCAGCCACCTGGGAGCCAGGACGCGTGCCTCTGGGCCGTGGTCCCGTGGGGTGGTCACGTGTGGAGGTCGGGTGGGCGCTCGGGCGCCATCAGGGGAGCAGAGGTGAGCCTCCTCCCCGCCGCATCGTGGGGCCACGGTGGGCGCAGAGCATGGAACCGCGTGGTGCCAGCCGGGGGCGCTGTGAAGGGCGGCGCTACCCTGGCCGGCGGCTCAGCCGGTCTGAGCGTCGTCCTGACGCGCCGGGGCTGCGGGTTCCACCCCAGTCAGGGCACAGAGGAGAACCAACCACTGAATGAGTGACGAGCGGGACGACAAATCAACGTTTCCCTCTCCTGCCCCTGAAGTCAATAAAGGCAAACTTTTTTTAAAAATGGCGATGCTTCCTTGGCTGGTGTGCTCAGTGGGTTGAGTGCCAGCCTGCAAACCAAAGGGGTTGCCGGCTTGATTCCCAGTCAGGGCACACGCCTGGGTTGTGGGTGGGGCCCCGGGTGCAAGAGGCAGCCACACATTGATGTTTCTCTCCTTCTCTCTCCCTTCCCCATCTCTCTAAAACTAAATAAAATCGAAAAACAACTTCAAAACGTGACAGTGCTAATGAGCAGTGAGTCCGGCGCCTGTAGACCCTTTGCTCCTGGCTGGGCCCCCCAGGTGGCCTCTGGGGGTGTCGTGGCCTCAAGCAGCTTCCCGACCTCAGCTGGTGCCCCACAGGCATCCGGGCCTCAGCCTCGGTCACCCTGAAACACCGCATCGGGGAGGGGCAGACCCGGACGGGGGTGACCCTGCCGAGGAGGGGCCCCTTGCTGACCCCTTGGGGCCTTGGCTCCCACTCACCTGCAGCCCAGACCCTGGTCTCTGAGGGCCGTGGCACCCACCCCACCCAACACCCAGGCCAGCTGGCCCGCCCGCTGGTGCAGCCGGACCCTGATCTCACGCTCAGGCTGCCAGGCACGCCTGCGTGTGAGCACACACGTGTGCACACCCTCACACGGGCACACCCGTACATGGGCACACACGCCGTGTGCAGAGCCAGAGGTGCGTCGGGGCAGAGGCTGCCCCCAGGCCCTCAAGTGTGACCCCTTGGGTGCCCATCGGCCCGGTGACGCCTCCGCGGGAGTCCTGGGAGCGGAGGCCACAGCCTGAGCGCGTCCCGGAGAGTTTGCTCACGGCTTGTCGGCCACGTCGCTCTGGTTCTCGTGCACGGGGAGGCCGCTGCAGTGTGGCTGGGGCCCGCGGCCCGAAGGCCCTCCCCTCAAGACCGGGAGGCAGGGACTCGGAGCACAGGCGCGAGGAGTGCCCGCCCCCCGCCCGGCCTGCAGGGCTCCAGCCCTGTCGTGCAGCTGGCGGGGTCCCGGCCCCGTGCAGTCCCTGGGACCGGGGCATCGCATCCCATCTGTGTGGCGTGTGGCGTGCGGCCGGTGGACGCCCCCCATCTCGGGCCCCACGGTGGTGAGTGAGATGAAGCTCTCACTCTACGTTTTATTAAATTGTTCTCCCACTTGAGGTGGTGCGTGGATGCTGCCTAGTGTGGGGACCTGGCTGCTCCCATGTGGGGCGACCCCCAGCGCCTCACTGGCCTGTTTTTCCATGGGGGAGATGGGGGAGAGGCCACAGAATGGGGCCCAGCGGGGCCTGGGGCGGAGGGGGCGAGGGTTTCAGGGGCCAGACAGACTTTGAGGAGAGGCAGCACCAATGGGCTGTGGGGGACCCGGCAGGGGCTGTGGGGGGAGGGGGGACAGATGAACAGAGGTTGGGACCTGGCTGCCCTGGGAGAGAGGAGGGAGGGGATTGAGGACTGGGGTGCGGGGGCCTGGAAGGCAGGCGCCTGGAAGGCGGGCTGTCCCCACGGGCCCCGGGACGGGCTCGGCCGGAGCCGCACGGGCCGCAGCTGCGAGGGCCTGCGGGCACGTCTCTGCGCGGGGGCAGCGGTGAGAGGAGGGGCCCAGGGAGGGACCGCGACCCACACCCTCCCCAGGCCCTGGGGGTCTGTCCAGACACGGGGCAGAGCCCTCCATCAGTGTCCCTGGAGCCTGGGCACCGCGCACAGGGCCTGGGCACGCGGCCGCATGGTGAAGGCTGGGGCGGGCTCGGTGTCCAGGTCCTCGGGGCGGAGGCCGGGCGGCGGCAGCAGGCGGAAGCTCCGCAGGAGGCCGGCGAAGAGCAGGAACAGCTCTGTCCTGGCCAGGCTCTCCCCGACACAAACTCGGCGGCCTGTGGGGAAGCCGAGGCCCAGGGTCAGGGCTGCCCAGGGAGGCCGGGGGGGGGCGTCCTGAGAGCCAGGCCTGCAGTGACGGGGACGCAGTCGGCTCCAGGCAGGCAGGGTGGGAGTGGCGGCAGGGGGCGAGCCTGAGGTGCCCGGTGCCCGGGCCACCCGGGGTGGGGGTGAGACCCCAGGCTGCCGGTCTGGAGGGCGCCGCACCTGCAGAGAAAGGCAGGAAAGCCTCGCGCCTGACGAAGTGCCCGTGGGCGTCCAGGAAGTGTCCCGGGTTGAACTGGCGGGGCGTCTCCCACTGCGTCTCGTCCAGGAGCACGGAGTTCAGCAGGGGGACCACGGGGGTGCCCTGCGGGTGGGGCAGCAGGCGGCCAGGCTGGGTGCCCTGTCCACCAGGGCAGGCCCCAGGCCGGAGCACTGAGAGCGAAGGTCCCGGGGGCCCCCTAGCTGGCTAGGGCAGGGCCACTCCCCTGGCGCAGGGACCCAGGGGCCCAGGGACCCAGGTCTGCTGCTCTGACGCCCCTCCCCCGCCCCCCAGCTGAGAGGGAGGGAGGGTGGGGGCCGGGCCGCCCCACCTTGGGGAGAAGGTAGCCGCGCAGCCGGGTGTCGGCCGCCGTGCAGCGGGGCACGTGGGGCAGGAGGGTGATGAACCGCTGCACCTCGTGCAGCACGGCGTTGGTGTAGGGCAGCGACCGCTGGTCCTCCAGCCGGGGCGGCCGCCGGGGCCCCAGGACACGGTCCAGCTCCTCCTGCACTCGGCCTGCGGGCGAGAGGGTGGGCACCGGCGTCCCTGCGAGCCTCCGTCCCCGGGCCCCGGGGGAGCCCTGCCCACTGGGTGCTGGACAGGCGAGCGGCACGGCCGGCACACCCACCCCGCACACCCGCCCACACACCCACCCTGCACACTCGGGTGCTTGCCCATCAGAAGGGCAGCCCACTGCAGCGTGGCGGACGTGGTCTCTGTGCCGGCCATGACCATGTCCAGGACACAGGCCACCACGTTGTCCTCAGCAAACAAGCCATCGGGGTCTCTCCCCTGCAAGGTAGGGGTGGGCAGGGCTGAGCAGGAGGCTGCACCCATGGGCCCCCCCACCAGCCCTGAGCTCAAGGAAAAGGTAAAAGCCGCCTTGGCAGGAAGGACCGAGCCAGGCTCCGCGGAGCACCCGCGGGGTCCTGGCTCACCACATTCTCCCAGACACTGCCCCCCCCACCGAAGCAGGCTCCGCAAAACCCCATTTCACAGGTGGGGAGACTGAGGCTCAGAGAAGCCCTCAGGGAGGAGGTGGAGGATCGGGTGGGGACCAGATGGACTGTCCAGCACTGGGCACCCCGGCACGGCCCCCGGCCTCCTAGGGGAGGGGTGGGTCTGGTCCACACCTGGCCTCCCTGGATCAGGGCATCCACGTAGCTGCACACGGGGCCTCCCCCGGGCGAGGACCCCCGGCGCGCCGCTAGAAGGGCCCTCAGGATGGCGCGCACCTCCTCGATCTTCCTCAGGACCGGCCGGTGCAGCTGGAGGAGGGCCCCGAGCCAGGGGTACATGTTGAACAGCTGGGGGCAGAGGCCAGAACAGCTGGGTGGGAGCAGGGGCCCCTCCGCCCCACCTGCTGAGGGGCGAGCTATCCGTCCAGCAGCTGTGTTCCCCTCCGGGCAGATGGGGCTGATGCCGCTGGAGGCCACAAGAGGGCCCTGCCTCGTGGGACCAGCGGCCTGGACCCCTCCCAGGGCAGCAGGGAGGGGCCTGGGGACAGACAGCACCCCTGGGGGCGCCTGCAGGTCGCAGCAGGCCCTGCAGCCACACCTGCTCCACTCGCCGAGCTGGTGGGAGGGGAGAGCCGTGCCACCGTGGGGAGCCGCGTCTGCGGCCAGCTGGTGGAAGAGGGGAGTTTGCCGCCTGCAGACTGCGGCCCCCCACCCTGACCCCTGTGACCCCGAGTGGGCCAGCTGGCCGGCACCGGCCAGCGCTCAGTAGGTGCCGGGCCGGCTGCACCTGCACGGCGTGGGGCCCGGGGCGCGGGGACGGAAGGCCTGGGAGGGTGTGTCGGGCCTCCGTCCCCGAGGCTCAGCTTGGTCTTCCCAGGGGGCCGGGTCCGCCTGTCCAGGAACGGCGCCACCGTCCCAGCCCCTGGTGGCCCAGTGAGAGAAACGGTGCTGACCTCGGGACTCGGACGTTCTGGGTTCGGGGAGAGAACGCAGTGCACCAGACCCGGGCGCCACGCCCGGAGCAGAGGGACCTGCGCCAGGGCTGTGCCTCTGCAGGGCCTGGTCTGCGACCCCTGGGTGCAGAGGACTCCAGATCCCGGTCCCGCCCCTGCCTCTGGGCAGGGGTGCGGAGCGGAGGGGAGGGCCGCAGCCCAAGACCCCTCCCTTCCCAGACTGCACAGGGGCTGACCGGGGGCACGGTCAGCTGTGCTGGAACAGCACCAGTCCCAGACCTGTGCTGCCTTTGTGGGCCGGAGCTCACTCCCGGCCCGCCACCGCCACGCCCGCCCCACCCGCCTCAGGCTGGCACCCAGCTCCCTGTCCCCACCCCAAGGCCGGGGAGCGGCGACCTCTCACCTGCAGCCTGGGGGTCCCCAGGAGGACCATGACCTCGTCGATGAGGCCCAGCAGGGACACAAACACAGGGTCCTGGTAGTCAAACCGCTGGCCGAAGAGGAGCGTGAAGGTGATGTTGGAGGGAGCCCAGCCGAGCAGGGCCAGGGGGAAGGGCTGGCCTGGGGGGACAGGGGACCCGCTTCAGTGGGGAGGGCTCCCAGGAAGGGGGCACCCCACCCCCACTCACCTCCGTACTGGTCCAGCTGCCCCAGGAGGCAGCTCAGCTCCTGCAGGATCTTGCTGGCCATGGGCCCCCTCCCCACGCCCAGGCGGTGCAGGGTGCGCACAGTGAGCTGGCGGGCCGCCTTCCAGGGCTCCCCGGAGGAGAAGAAGACACCTGCGGCCAACATGGGGGGCCCCGGAGATGCAGGCTCGGGCCTTGGCCCCTCTGGGGGTGCTGCGGTCCCCTGTGCACCGACCCCCACCCGTCCCCAGGGGCAGAGCCGGTGACTGCCCCTCCCCACCGGCCAGGACCCGCCCCCCAACACACACCTACCCCTGCCACGCTGGATGAGCTGGAAGATGGCGATGGGGGGCCGGTCAGCCAGCTCCTGCCCCGTGCCCACCAGGGCCTCCCTCACCGCCTCGTAGCCGGTCAGCACCACTGTCTTCTGGCTGCCCAAGTGGACAGTGAACACTGGCCCGTACTGTTCTGCGAGCTGGCGGGACAGGCGGGGGTCACCCGGGGCCCCCAGCCCCTCCGGCCGTGCTGTGCCGGGTGGGGGCCCAGGCGGGGGCAGGTGGGAAGGGGGGATCCCATGAGCAGAGGCCCAGGAGTCACAAAGGGGGAGCAGGGTCTGGGGTGGTGTCCAGCTGCCTCCCACCCGAGGCACCAGGCAGGTGGGGGTGTGGCCTGCAGGGTCCCTTTTCAGAGGAAACTCTCCAAGGGGCGTCTGGAGCCCCGGGCAGGCCGCAGGGCTGGAGGGCTGTGTGCTGGGAGTCCCCGGGCCACTAGGCCCCAGCGCGGGCGGGAGGGTGGTGCCAGCAAGCACTGGGGAGGGGGGCAGGTGTGCCTGTCCGAGTCCCCTTCTGTGCTCACAGCGTCCCTGCTCTCACCACCCCCCACAGCCCCAGCTCAGCCCTCAGCTGGCCGCCCCTGTCCCTGTCCACTCTGCCCCCAGCACGCCGCAGGGCGGCAGCCCCTGGACAGAGACCCTGGTGCCTACAGCTGGGGGAACGGCTGCTCCAGTCCAGGCCACTTTGTGGGTGACCCGCAGTCCCTCCCCACCTCCAGGCTGGAGGAGCCACAGCCAGCCTGCCGGCCCCCAGCTGCCCCTCTGGTGGGCGTGGGTGCACGGCACCACCTGCCCCCTCCCCTCTGCTGCCCAAGCCTGGCCCTTCCTCAAGGTCTCTTCAAACACCGCCTCTTCTGAGAAGCCCTCCTGGCTCTCTGCTCTTTCAGCAGCCCAGTCTTCTTCAGTGGGGGGGGTCGTCTTTCCCCTCCCCGGGGCAGGGCAGGCACTTGGGACCCCGGGCCCCCCGCAGGCCAGCGCCCAGCTGGACTGCAGACCGCCCGACCCACAGGGGTCCCGGGGACAGGGGCTCTGCCTCCCCAGATGGGGTGCGCTGCCCCCGCAGCCGCTGCGCCGCCCTCTCACCTCCATCAGCGCCTGCTCTTGCCGGGCCGCCCGCAGCAGGTGCAGGCTCCCGACCAGCGGCAGCGGGCGCGGCCCCGGGGGCCAGCGCGGGGCCGGGGCGCGGGTGCGGAGCAGGACCCAGATTCCCAGGAGCACCAGGAGCCCCAGGAGCAGCGGGGCCATGAGGACGGCGGTGGCGGGTGTCCCCAGCTCCCTGCCTGGGCCCACGGTCCCGCCCTGTGCCTTGTAGGCCTCTGGGAGGGCGTGCCAGCACCCCACCCACCCCACCACCCCGAGAATGTGGAACAAGCAGTTTGCAGGGGACAGCCAGGCGGCTTAAAGCGACAGGCGTGTGTGGAATGTGGGGTCGAGTCTGTGCAGGGAGCAGCCGGGGGCCGCCTGGGGGCAGGTGTCCGGGCCCTGCGTTGGGGTTCCCCCACGCAGCTGGAGAGGACGCACCTCCATCTCAGCGGCCGGTCTCTGCCCTCTGCCTCGGGCTCCCCGTCAGAACTGGGACTCCCAGGGCTTGGGGGCCCTGCCTGGCTCCGAAGGGAGAGGCCCACCCTCCCCATGCTCCGAGCCACCCTCCTCGGGGCCTCACGGGTGCAAGGCATGTGGGCCTTTCCCAAACCCACCACCCGGTGCCCACCCAGCTCCTGTCTGAGGGGCCAGTGGGGGGTACCAGGTGTGCAGCCCCCAGGGCTGGCCCTCGAGGGTCTGCACAGCAGACGCCTCAAATCCCAGGGCCTTCACCAGGCGCCAGCAGCGTCCCCCACCACCTAGGCCTTGACGCGAGCTCGCCCTGAGCGACAGTCTGCTCCCCGGGGCTTTGAGAGCAGTCACCTGGGGCAGGAGGCACCGGGCCGCACCAGGACAGGGTGGGGCTGACAGCAGAGGGGCCCACCCTGCAGCCAGGGCCGCTGGTGACAGGTGGCTGGGTTTACGAGCCGTCGTCTGTCTGCGCCACACTCTGGTCCCCTCAGCCCTGGCAGCCCAGCTGGGAGTGGAGGAGGCACCACTTCGGCAAAGAGCTGGGAGGTTGGGGAGGCTGCTGCCCCAGAAGCAGCTGGGCCTGTTTCAAGCCGCCTGCGCCAACCCCACCCGCACAGGCAGGGCGCCCACCGCAGGGCCTGCACCTGGGGCGCCGCCCGTGCCCCCTGCAGAAAGCCCAGGGACTGAGGGGCCTCTCCCACACCCAGCCTCGGTTTTTGCAGCTCCAGGGACGGGGTGCTCACTACCTCGCAAGCAGCCTGCGCCATCGCCCAGCTGCGGGGGTAGAGGGCGCGGGCTGGCTGTCAGGCTGCACATCCTTCTGGCCGAGCGCGGCTACCAGGGCGGCTGCCGCGCCCGCGTGCCGGCTGGGGGTCCTGTCTGCCCAGGGAAGCCCACTCTACTCGGCGTCGCCCACTGAGCGCCCTTGTGTGCCGGGCTCGGCCAGGAGACAGCGCCTCGGACACGGGCGCCCTGAAAGGGCCCCACAGCCCCGCGGGAGAAGCTGCGGTGGCAGCGACCTTGTCCCCGAAAACCCCTGGGGCACGGTGGGGACACGGGGAGCCGAGAGGGCCGAGGATCCGAGGAGGGCGCCCCAGAGGGGCCGCCCACGAGAAGCCTGGAGGCGTGAGGAGCGGGGCCGGGGTTGCTGGGCAGGGGCGGCCTGAGCCCAGAGCCTGGTGAGCCCAGAGCCTGGTGGGCACTGTGGGGAGGGGGAGGCGCTGCCGGCGGGGAACTCTGGGTCCTGGGCGGGGGCTCGGCCCCCCACAGCCTCCTCCTTCAGGAAGGTGGAGCTGGGGCTCCCGCAGGCCGTGCTGGGCTTGGGGTCCAGGCCTCGGTGCGGGTGCAGGGCCCCTCAGGGGCGCCCGTGCGGGAACCAACCCCCCGAGCCGGTTTCCGGTGCCACCTGGCCCGACGGAGCCCCGCTCGGTGGGCATCTCACCCGCAGGCCTGTGGCTCCTCCGACAGCCGAGCCGGGCAGCTTGCGGAGGGGGAAGCAGGGTCTCCGAGGAGAGAGGCTGGGGGCACCAGCAGGTTAGGGGGGCAAGGACAGGTCCCCAGGGCGCCCACCACGGGCCTCGCCTCAGTACTGACCCCTTCGATGGGCGCGGCCCTGCGAGCGAGGCCTCGGGAGGCAGCGGACGCAACCTGTGACCTGTGGGCCTCGGAGTCACACAGCCTTGTCACCTCAGGGGCGCCCGTGCCAGCGCAGACCCCAGGCTGGGGACGTGGGTGGGACCAGGGAGCTGGGAGCACCTGTCCCAACGGGCGACGCCAGGCTGCAGACGCCCCGGGAGGTGACCTGGGACCCCCAGTCCAGCCCAGGCAAACGACAACAGAGAAGCCACGTGCGCGAAATGCAGGGAGGGCGTGCGACAGGGTCAGGGTGACGGAAACCGTTTGCTTTTCTGACCTCCGTGGTTCAGGGTGTTTTCTACAACGAAATTCCATTTCCGGTGAAACAGAAACGGTCCGAACGTAGAATAGCAGCTCTGAGCCGCAGCAGTAACTGGGGCTCCACGCCCCTTCTCCCGCTCACTCCGAGCCGCTGGGCTCCCTGGCGTGGGGGCCGCCGGCGCTCTCACCCCCAGCACGCCCGCAGCGCAGCGGCCGGGCCCGAACCCACGCCCAGTGTCTGCGGGGCTGGGAAGTGCGCGCTCGGAGGGGGGAGGATGCGTTTGTGGCTCCTCATCCGGACCCTGGAGGGGGTGAGGACACGTGTGTGCCCTGGGCCTGGTGGTGACGACGGTGCCGTCAGCTCGAGGTCAAGCTGCAGAGCAGGATGCAAACACCTGAATGCTGAGTCGGGGGGACGTGAACGCTGAGTCAGAGGGACACGGGGGCCGGTCCTTCGTAAGGGCTTCCTCAGGGGTTCCGAGCAGCACTCACGGCAAACCGTCTTCACGTCTTCCCCCGGGGCTCTGAGACCCATTTCCCCTCCCAGCGCACAGTGGCTTTGTCCGCCTTTGAGTGGCCTTCGTGATGGGGCCTCGGGGGAGGGACTCAGAGGCTGACGCCTGAGGCAGAACGTGCTCAGCCCGTGGAGCCCAGGGTCTCGCCGAAAGCCCTCGATTCACGGACCGGAGCTGCGGGCAAAGCTCCCCGACCGGGCAGCAGAGGACCCTGCCCCCGCGTGGAGAGAAACGCGCTGGGTCGCAGTGAGCAGCCAGGGGAACTCGGCGTCACCGCTGCACCTCGGGTCCACGCAGTTCTGCCTCATTTCCCGCACCTGTGAAATGGGCTAGTGACCCCTATTCCACGGTATCAGATGAGGACTTTCTGTCCGCCGAGCGCAGTGCCTGGCCCACCGCGGGCCCTTTGTGGCTGTTCCCACGGGCCTGAGCCGGCGTGTCCCAGCAGGGGTGGGGGGTGATGGGGTCAGGCCCGGGTCCAGTCTCTTCTGACACCAATCTGTCCTCCCGAGCAGTCGTGTGCACTTCTGGTGGTCAGGCCCCCCCCACCCCACAAACCGAACGAACTGGGCTGGACGCGGGCGGCCTGTGGGCAGCCCCCGAGAGGCGTCGGGAGCCGTGGGGGCAGCTTCTCTGAGACACCTCGACGCCTGGTTTCTGACCCGCACTTCCAGATGCTGTCCCCGGGCAGCACGGCGGTGTCAGATGGCACCCCCGTTCACCAGCCGCCCCCGCCGCGCCCTGTGGCCTCACACCGGGACCGCGGGTTCACTCGCACTGGTACCTGGCCCCGCACCGCCCAGCAGCCCATGCGTCCCTCCGGCTCTCAGCCCTGGCCTCCCCTGGGGAGGGTGTCAGAGCGGCGGCGACCCCCTTTCCCAAGGCGGTTAAATCCCGGCGTCTGTCCCCAGGACTCGGCGCCCACGCCGAGAGAAGTCCCCAGGTGCCTGAAATCACAGCCAGGTGAGGAACAGCGGCCAGAGTTCTCTGAGGTTCTGCGGCTGTGACAGCGTCCTCACTCCTGACCGCTCGCCCTCACACCAGCCCAGCCTGAGCGCGGAGGCACCCGCGACACGGAAGGTGTGCGTGCGCTCAGGCGCAGCGCCTGCTCGCGAAAACGGGGCAACCCGGCCAGCGGGCACCGGCCTGGTCCTCCTGTCACACCGCGGGAGGGGGAATCGAAGGGGAGTCTCACCTGCTCGTCCCACAAACCGTCATCGTCAAAGGAAAACACGCACGGCCTCGGTCACTTTCATGTCTGCGTTTGCATCTTTTTAAAAAAAGATGTTTAAAATTTGTTTTTAGAGAGAAGGGAAAGGAGGGAGAGAAACATCGTGTGGTTGTCTCTTGCGCGCCCCCTAGTGGGGACCTGGCCCACAACCAGGCATGTGCCCTGACTGGGAATGGAACCCTTTGGTTTGCAGGCTGGTGCTCCATCCACTGAGCCACACCAGCCGAGGCCCACATTTTGCATTTCGATCCACTGTGCTGTCTAGAGAGTTTGAGGTGAAAAGCAGAGAAGCAAAACAAACGCTGATCTAAAGCAGAGATTTTCAAGCAGGGAGACCCCTGACGCTAGGGACATTTGGTGATGATGGAGAGGTTTATGGCTGTCCCCTCCGGGGATGTGGGTGCTGCTGTGTCCGGTCGGCTGCCAGCATCCCCCTTTGCACAGACGGTCCCCACACAGAGCCACCCGAGATGCAGAAACCTGGTGTAAGCCCCTCCCTCTCTCCACTTGGCCCCAGCTGCGTAATGAACTGTGTGCTTTCAGTCCCGACCACAGAACACTCGTTAAGATGCTGCTTTCAGCTTGAAAATGTGGACAGTGATTTTTCCCCGTCTCCAAAGTGCTTTGTGGCCTGAAACGAAGGGTCACACGCAGACACCAGCCCATTGGTCTGCGGCAGGATGAGGCCGGGATGAGGACGCAGGAAAGGAGACAGCCGGGAGCTGCATTCGTTGTAACTGTGCCAGCTTCCCTACGCTTCCCGCTCTCCCGGGAACGCCGGCCCTGCCCTGGGGAAGGAGAGGTGGCCGGTGTCCACCCCGTCACGTTTCCCGGAGAGATGCATTTACTGTCACTAGGGTGCGTCGAGGACAAAGGGGAGGGTGTGAACGGACGGAGTCTGGCTCGGGGATGCAGCCCCTGCAAGGCACAGATGCAAAGGATGCTGTAAAATGAATCCCTAGAAATGGGATCCCTGAGTCAAGGGGCTGCGGCTTGTTAGATTCCGGCAGCTGGTCCACTGTGACAGACAAGGTCCCGGTCCCCAGTGACCCACCCAGAGGGCATCAGGACGTGCCCCCACCTCCCGACCCGACCCCTGACTCTCAGAGCCCCGCCTGTCTGATGCTCCTGCATTTCCTTGGTGGGGGGCGGATGGGGTGGCCTGAGGCTGAGGCCGAGCAGCCCCAGCTGGTGCTGGGTGGGCCGTCTCCCCAAGGCCGACCCACACTGTGATGTCATGAGTGAGGCCACCCCGCTGAGTGTGGGAGGTAAGGCATACCACACCCCAACACCAGATCCTCGATAGGGACTTGGCCTCTCTGCGTCTGTGCGTGTAACGGAGGAGAAGAGCAGACACCAAGGGGGTTCGCTCTTCCAGGAGTATCAGCTGGATTCCTGCCGCGTGCCAGGCCCTGTTCTTAACCCCAGGGTCCCTGTGAAGCAGCCTAGCACGCAAGAGGGCTCCCCAGAACGTTAGTTCCTCCCCCACTTTTCCTATCTGTGCAGCTAAAATCCCCCACCCCCATCTCCACCCCAGCTGAATGAGCAATAATCATTCTCCAGGAACAGCAGAGTCCATTAAAAGCTGGCCGCCAGCTCGAGGTCAGTGATCCCCCAGGGCCACGAGGCTGGCAGCTGTGGGCAGCCTGGCGGGAGGGGCGGTCCCGTTCTCTGCTAAGTGGTTCGATCCAGTCGAGTGGAAAGTGCAGCTTGCTGGTGATAAAGCCGCTATTGTCGGCAGCCCTGGAGTCTGTCAATGAGTAACCTGTGCGGCCCCGGATCCGGCGTGGACGACGGTGGTTTACGTGACAAGAGCAAAGTGCAATTTCCCTTCCGTAGTTTTCAGGGGGCCCAGACAAGCTGACTGGGTGGCTCTGCAGCAGCCCAGGGGTGGGGGTGGGGGGCTGTCCCTGTGGACCCCCTGCCAGCGCCCGCCAGCACTGGGTGCCCGCTCTGTGCTGTCCCAGACCCGGAGTGGGCGCAGCCTCGGGCACTTGCCCAGCAGTCGTCACTGCGGACAGGACCCAGCAAGGTGCGGGGAGCCTCCTGGAGTGTGGGGCACCCAAGCCAGGCCTTGAGGAGGGGACAGGCCCCGGGCTGGGGCAGTTTCTGCCTGTTGGCCGGCACCTCCCTGGAAGCCCCTCCGTGTCTGGAGTAGGCTTCTCCCCCTGCCTGACCTTGGAAGGAGCGGAAGTGCTAGGTCACAGTAGGGATCTGGGGGGCCAGCTGGCGAGCTCTGTGCCCCCGAGGACGCTACGTGCCTATCTGAGGGCCTGGCGTTGGCTGGTGCCCAGTGACTGGTCATCAGGTGGGCGGAGCGAGGAGAGAGCTCCTGGCAGAACTGCAGGGGGCAGACAGACTGTGCGGGGAGACAGTGACCCACCTCCCCGTTGTCTGGATAAAGAGAGGAGGCACAGAGTGGGGGAGCGCAGGGTTCAGGGCCTGGGGGGAGCTGGGGTCTCCACTGAGCCTTCCCACTGTTGTCACTGCCTCCGCAAAAAAAACAAGGAGTGACTGCCGGAAGCTGGCCTCTTCATGATGCCCTTGTCCCTACAAACTTCCCAGTGTCTCAGAAACAGGGACGTGGCAGGAGTAACTACGGTGAGGTTATTAGGGCGGGCCCTAAGCCAATGATTGGCGGGTAAATCTGGAAACAGACATGCACACAGGGGAAGCCTTGTAAGGGTGGAGGCAGAGATGGGGGGATGGGTCCAAGGAATGCCAAGGGTTGCCTGCAAGCCCCAGAGAAGAGGGGAGGCCTGGGGCGGGAGGATCCAGTCCTGCCGGCACCTTGATCTTGGACTTCGGCCTCCTGTCGTCCTGAGCCGCCCCAGGAAGCTCATCCACGCTACCTCCTTTACCATATTTCTCAATAGGCTGGCGCCAGGATCAGGCCCTGGGGCCAGACGCTGGGACCACGGAACCCGCAGAGGCTGCCAAGGACCCGCCAGTCGCTGCCCTGCGGCTTGGTGTGCACTGAAGCTGTGTGTCCTCGGGCAAGTTGCTGAACCTCTCTGAGGTTCCGTTTCCTCGGCGGTGGGGTTGCTGTGAGGGTCCGCGGGACTGGGACTGGAGAGCGCAGAGGGCGCCCAATCCCACGCGGGGTGAGGGCCTTTCAGAGCCGCTGGGAAGGGGGCGGGGCCACGCTGCGGGGGCGTGGCCTCGCGGTGAAGGCCGCTCGATGCGCTCGGCGCTCGCTCCGGGCCTGCTCGGCGCTCGGTCGGCCAGCCTGCGTAGAACGCGTATCGCTCTCGGAGGCTCCGGCGCTGTCACCATCATGTCCACCGCTATGAACTTCGGGACCAAGAGCTTCCAGCCGCGGCCCCCGGACAAGGGCAGCTTCCCGCTGGACCACTTCGGTGAGCGGCGGGCGGTCCCGGAACGCGAGGGCTGCCCTGTCGGCGAGTCTCGAGAGACGTCCAGGACGTAAATCACTCCTCCGGGGTTGGTCTGCAGTTTGCTCGGCTGGAGCCGGAGGAAGTCACGGCTCCGGGAGGAGCTGGGCTGCGCTTGGCCGCAGCACTTCACGGTGGACCTCCCAACGGGCCCGCTGGGCCGGCCGTTGCAGTGCAGTGCGCGTGTCCCAAGGGGCCGCTGGGGGCGCGTCCCGTCAGGCGCGGGCTTTGGGGACAAGTGCTGTGTTCTCTTCCGTCCTAGGTGAATGCACGCGCTTCAAGGAAAAGTTCCTCAAGTGTCTCCGTGAAAATAATTTCGAAAACGGCTTGTGCAGATGCGAATCAAAAGAATACTTAGAATGCAGAATGGAGAGGCAAGTGCCGCTGACGGCCCCCCGCCCGGGGTCCCATCGTCCCGGGTGCCCGCCTGGACGCTTCTTTCCCGAGGCCCTCGGGCTTCGCCCAGCCCCCGGCCCGCCGCCGGTGCCACGGGACCGTTTGCCGGCGGGCTCGCGCCCCCTGGGGCTGCCGTCTTCCCAGCCTTGTCCCTCTAGCCTCGGGTGCGCTGGGGGGCGGGGAGGGGACGCCGTCATCAAGGTTCAGAATCCCAAAGGTGTGGACCGCGCGACAAATGGGCGGGTGGCAGCGGGGACCACGCAGACGTGCGCTGCCCGTTTTATTGCTCGGCCTATGCTGGGAGCACGAGAGGCTCCTTAGCAAATGGCAGAAGGCGGGCGACGCGCTGCACCCCATTTCTGACAGCGCTCCCGAGTCACAGGACTGTGCTGACCTTTCCTGGGGAGCTTTGGCTGTCGTTATGGAGCAGCGGGGGTGGGACTGTCACCACCCAGGGACCGGCCTGCCGGCAACCTTGCCCCCCGATGGACACCAGCCAGTCTGTTTGGAGCCCCATGTCCGTTTCCCCAGGACAGGCTCAGAGAGGGCATTTTCCCAAGGCTCGGTGTTTTTGTGCTCTGCCGGCTGTGGGGTGCTAGGGCTTCAAGGGACGTTGGGGTTTTGAGGGTGCAGTCCATGGCCCTCCTCTGAATTGTTCAGGCTGGGACCCCAGTCCCGTGGTGCTGCTTGGGGCAGGCCGGTGGCCAGCTAGCAGCCTGGACAGCAGTCCTCACTCTCCTCACTAGGTCCTTGACACCTGTCTGTCTGTCTGTCTGTCTGTCTTCTAGGCAACTGATGGCACAAGAGCCCCTGGAAAAACTGGGGTTTGGAGACTTGATGGATGGAAAAGCCAACAAGGGCTAAATTTTCGTGGGAGGACCGCCGGCTGGTTGTCTAGGACAGAGCGGTGGCCCTCACCTGTCACCCTGACGTCGTTTCTGAGGTGGCGTGACTGAGAAAGGGGTGTCCGGGCACCCTTGAAGCACTGTGACCGGCTCGTCCCACAGCTGGGAAGGGGCTCGCCCTCGGAGCCTCCCAGGCCCCTTGGGAATTTTTCTTCCCATTAGACTCTCCTCTCCCCCACGAGTGTCCAGTCCTGTCTTTAAAGGCCTGTGTGACAGAGACCCTGGGGAAGCCCAGGTGGGCAGAGGGGTCTCACCAGTGCGGCCCCTCCCCTGGGCTCCCTGGGTGTGGAGACTCCCTCTCATGGCACCAGCAGTGTGAATATGGCTTTGCTGCATATGGGTGAATTTCCAAAAACTGTCCCTAGCAAAGTGGTTTCTTTCCTTTTTCTTTAAACAACAATGAAAAGGCAGAATCCAGGAGTATCAGTAGTATGTTAGAAAGAAATGTAAAAAACGGTAGGTGTAACCGTGTGTTTGTACAAGAAAGAAACTCAGGAAGGACAAGCCAGAAGCTAATGAGAATCGTCACCAGCCTGTAGTTCAGTTCTGACCGAACCACATCCATGTTCCGCACACGCAGAAGTGGGCCAGGACGTGTTTGGCCCCGAGGGCGCACCAGCCCAGGGCGTTGGTGTGCGCTGTGACCACCGGGCGGGGCGGGAGGCAGAACTGGCAAGAATGGTGTTGTCACTAAAGCGACAGCTGGAAAGGCAGGGTTCCACCCTCCAGGAATCAGTTTGTTGTTCCCGTGGAGAGTTCCGGAACTGTGGTCTCCGGGCGAAAAGACTGGTGATGCGGTGGGTGAGAGCCGGGCGTATCAGACTCCTGGTTTGCTGGCATATACGCTCGCCAGATACAGAAATAGGCGTGTGTGCACACCCATGTATGTGTGTATATGTATTGCATGTCGTGTGTGCCTCCATGCCCACGTTACAGCTCTGAGCACGGAGGGCCCTGGAAGCAGCCAGGCCCAGCAGCGAGGCTCACACCCAGCGCCCAGACCCTGGGTTCCAGTGCCCTGGACAGGGCTCCTAAAACGGGGCTGGCTCAGGCCTGGAAAGTACGTGAGGAGTGAGGACGGTCTCATGTCAGAAGGGGGGAGCTGCTGAAGAACTGATGGGGGTCGTCCAAGGACCCAGGAGGCCACGCTGAGGGAAAGCGGCCTTGGGGTGGGGGGCTGGTTTGAGCATCAATGTCAGTGTTGTAGTGGGTTGTGGCCCTGGCTCCTGTGGTTCCGTGGACTGAGCACCGGCCTGTGAACCAAAGGGTCGCTGATTCGATTCCCAGTGCATGCCTGGGTTGCTGGCCAGGTCCCCAGCAGGGGGCGAGCGAGAGGAACCACACACTGATGTTTCTCTCCCTCTCTTCTTCCTTTCCCCTCTTTGTAAAAATAAATGAATAAAATTTAAAAAAAGAAACAATGGCTGAAAACTCAGATGTGATGGAACACATGAACACAAACACGTAAGGAGCTCAGTGCGCTCCAGGTCAGATGAACTCGGAGAGACTCTTGCCGGACGGACGCCTCGCCCTCCGACTCTTCCGAGCAGCCCGAGAAGCGGCTCACCCCGCCCGAGGGCGGATTTCCCACCAGGGACTCTCGGCCGGAGGACTCCGGGCTGACATGCTCTTGGTGCTAACCCCCGCAGCGCGCACGGGAGCCGAGACACGGCGGCCCAGCGGTGTCGGCTCACAGCGCAGCAGGCGGTGTGGGTGTGGGGCGTCCCGGACAGAGCTTAGGTCCCACCAGATGGCGAGCTCAGGAGAAGGGTGGGGTCGTGGCCGCACATCACCGCTGTGTCGCAGGCCAGGGAGGTTACGTTACGTGCACTTCACCACACCTGTGTTACACACCTGTCTTCCCAGAGGCCCACCTGCCTTGCCCCCCACCCCGGGCAGAACCGCCACTCATGGCCCTCCCCCGCACCCCTGTCTGTTCACCTCCAGTCCCTCACCCTGTCACACGCCGCCTCTCGCCTGCCTGCCTGGTGCCCTGGACGTGGGACAAGGGCCGTTGTAGTCCTGTCCGCAGCAACCTCCCCGGCCCCTTCGACACCTGGCGCGTGGAAATGCTCCAGGGTCTGCCGATCGCGAGAGCTTTGTGGAGCTGTGAACGGGCCGTGCAGTCTGCCCGTTTAGAGCGGGAAACGTGACGGCGTGAGGGATATTCACGAGGCCACGCCACCCTCTGCCCCTCTGACTCCTGGACACTCCCGTCCTCTCGGGAAGAAAGCCCCGCCCACTAGCAGCCACGCCCCTCTGCCCTCAGGTCCCCCAGCCCTTCTGTCTCCGTGGTTCCCTGCAA
The DNA here is from genome assembly GCA_028533065.1 of Trachops cirrhosus. Classification (NCBI taxonomy): domain Eukaryota; kingdom Metazoa; phylum Chordata; class Mammalia; order Chiroptera; family Phyllostomidae; genus Trachops; species Trachops cirrhosus. Next base: position 344,990 of record CM052546.1, read on the forward strand.
ATGCAATCACACAGGTGCCGCCTTTGCGACCGGCCCCTTTCCCTAGGCGTGGCCTCTTCAGAGGTCACCTGTGGAATGTCCACCAGCACTTCACTGCTCCTCACTCTCTTCCCACCTGACCATTCGGGTCCGCACAGCACCCCTTACCCCAGTCAGCGCAGACCCACCTGCTTCCTCGTCTCCAAGATTCCCTGCGCTGGACCATGTGGCCGTGTGGAAAGAGGCGCCTTGCCCTGCTGGTGGACTCTCTCAGCGACCCTTAGGGGCCAGAGCCCTCACTCACCCTCTGAGGTCCCATCCCCGGCTTCCCTGCGCGAGGGGAGCAGGCCAAACCTGCCCACAGGCCTGGAGGTCCGCGCGGCCCAGCTCACTCCTGCCCCCAAGTGGCGAGAGGCGGCATGACACCCGCTCCCACCCGGCGTGTGGCTGGCCTGGCCACCGCCTGCTTCCTGCCGCGTGTGGTGAACACGACTTCACTGACCGTGTTCCGAAGCCCAGAGCCTGGCTCCCTAGGGACTGGTCCAGCCTCTGGGTGTTCAGACGTGCCCCTGGGTGTTTGAAAATGCCCCTGCCAGGGCCGCATCGCCATCGGCCGAGTGGGAATCCCGGGCCTTGGGTTTTCACCAGCTCCGCGGGCGGAGAGCCGCGGAGCTGAGCTGCCAGCCCCTGGAGTGGGGCCGCGAGTCCTTGTCGTCCCCTGCGGTCCTCCCCCCACCCTGGCACGCGCTCCACAGCTCAGAAAGCGCACACGCATCCATGCAAGGACTGAAGGGACGAAAACTGTAAAGATCTTTATGAAACAGGTGTCTAGATGGAGATGGAATTCCTATGACATAAAATTCGCCGTTTTAAAGTGAACAATTCGGTGGCGTGGCCCCAGAGCACGTCCATCCCCTGGAGAGGAGACCCCACGCTCGGGAAGTGGCCACGGGCAACCGGCCGCCATCTGCTTTCCGCCTCCCGTCTCCCAGGGTGGACCTGCCCGCCTGGGCGTTTGCTGAGGACACAACCACTCGGTGTGTCCTTCTCCCGCTGAGACTCGAGCTTTCCGGCTCCTCCCCACAGCTGCGTGCCAGCGCATGGTCCCTTCGGTGGGCGGTCACGCTCCTCCCTGCATCTGTGACGGGCCAGCCGGGTGAAGTCCACTCGCAGCATTCGAACACAGGGCCGCGAGTTCACTCCTCAGGGATCTGACCTCATTCCGGGGTCCCCGATTTCACCCGAGATGGCTTCTCCTGTGACAGGAAGGAGCATGGCTGGCATCTGCCAGAAATCCGGAAGTTAGCCTCAGACATGCAGCTCCCGAGCGAGGCCTCAGCCCCCTTTTTGTACAGCTCTGGTTGCTCGGAGCTTTTCCGGTTGCCTCCACTTTGGCCCCCAAGACTCCCCCCTCTCGCCCAGGATGCCCCTTGAGAGGGCTGAGCACCCACTTGCCCCGTGGGCGTTGCCCGTGGGCACTCACACCCCTCCCGTCGCTGTGACCTCGGCACCCCGGCCTGGCCTGGAGCTGCAGATCGAGTCTTCTGGGTGAGCCCATGCACGCTCCGACCTCACCACCCGCCCTCCGGCTGTAGGAAGGGGCCCGCAGGCTGCCGCCTGCAGGGACGTCACAGGGAGCCTGAGGGACATTTTCCGCAACCCAGACCCTTTCGCAGGATAAAGAAAGTACGTACCCGCTTTTCCTCCCGTCTAGGACCCTGTGGGTGCCGGCCCCTGGAACACGAGGACGGGGAAGCTGAACTCCGAGACTGTAAACACACAGCTCAGAGCATCCGGTGATCCCACCCCCGTCACAGTGAGCCCCTGAGCCCCCAAAGTCTCCCCAGGTCCCCGTCCAGTTGACAGCAGCCCACCAGGAGCCATGGCTCTGCGCCCAGCGGCGGCCGTGGGTGCGGCCGGCTTGGGCGGATGCGCAGAGCTCGGGGCCTTGGGCCAGGCCTGCTCCTCCCCGAGGGGCCCCACAGACAGCAGCCCTCCTCGGGGGCTTCCAAGACCCCGTTCCCGTTCCTCAGCGGAAGCAATCTTTCCAGGAGCCTGTGGCCCTCACAGACGGAGCCCGGCCACGCGGTCCTGGGTGCCGGGTTGGTGCCCTCTCGGCCCCTTCACCTCTCAGGGTGTGATGCCCTCCTCGTGAATCAACCTCCCAAAAGTCAGGCGCCCAAATGCCCAGGGAGCCGAGAAGCTGTTTTTCTTGCCGACCTTTTATGAATGTAGTTTAACGCCAGGGCAAACTCATAGACTAAAGACCATGTATTACAGTGGTCACACAATGAACAGGGACCAGCGGAAGAGACAGGCGAACAGCATTTTAACCAAAGGAAAAGGAAAATAAGAAGACGTAAGGTACGTTCTGTGCATACGTAATTTTAAAGAGAAATAATAAAGATAACTTCCATAATGTTTAATATATTTGGGGAGAGATTATTCAATTGCAGTTAAGTAGGAGGTGATAAATTTAGCTGAAGTTTTGCATGATCAGGATTCACAAAGGTGCACAGCCCTGACCGGTGAGGCTGGGTGGGCTGCGCGTCATCCTGCAAAGTGGAAGGTCGCCGGTTTGATTCCCGGGCAGGGCACACGCCTGGGTTGTGGATTCAGTCCCCAGTGGAGACACAGATGAGAGGCAGCTGATTGATGTCTCTCACATCAATGTTCCTCTCTCTCTCCCTCCCTTCCCCTCGCTCTATAAATAAATAAATAAAACACCACACAACAGAAAGACACAAGTTTCACTTCATAGGAGTTTTAAGATTCGGGACATGCACAGAATCATCTCTCCGTGCCACAGACGTCAGCTGGGCAAGCGTCCCTTCATCTGAAAGCTGCACCGCGTGGCCTGGATGTCAGAGCACAGCCTCCTGGGTCCCTCGCACTCGGGTCGGGCCCCTGTCGGAGCCTGGTCGGCTTCTGTTTCCTCGTGCTAGGGGGTGCTTCACAGGGCGGGCGGGAGGGCTCCCCGAGGTTCCCCGGGCCGTCTCGGGGCCGCGCTGCGGGCCTGGAGCAGCCGGCGCTGGGCGGAGAGTCAGCCTGGGCCCGGGGGCAGCCGTCTCCGCGGAGCACAGCTGTGGGCTGGGCGATGCTGAGTGTGAACCGCGGCTCCGGAGAATTCCCTCGCCTCCCTCACTCAGGGCACCTGGTCCCGCGGACCCGGCGGGTGGGCGCGCGGAGCTGGCGCCAGGGGGTGGCGCTGTTCGCCAGCCGTTGGCCTCCCCTCCGCACCGGCTGCCCGCCCTCCTTCCCTTGTACCGGCCAGCACAGAGTTTCACATTTAAAAATCACATCGTTATGGGTAAGCGTATAATTTAGAAATTTCTTCCAGGACTGGATGGGACGCGGGGAGATCACTTGGAAGTCCCACCTCGTCGGGTGGTTTCATTGACCAGTATGTTGGAAATGCACAGACCGAGCGAGGAGAGCAGATTCCCGGGCGCGTCCTCAGAGGTGTCGGGGGTTCCCGGGGAAACGCGGCCGCAGCTGCTCCGCCCCGAGGGAGGGGGCGCGCATGCTCGCTGCACACTGGAGCCTCTCGGAGTTCACAGCCCATGGAGTAGGGTACTCAGCTTACTCCAGTGGCTTCACTTTAAATGAATTCTGGGGAATAAATTTGACATTCGGTGACTGCCTAGACTCCCAGGCTCTGTGCCCTACTGCCCGGCTTCACCAGACCTGCACGCCAGGTCTACTGGACGGTCACAGAGAGCCCAGTGACTTGCCCTAGGGGTCAGTCCAGGAAGGGGCGCAGCCGGAGTGGCACCTGGGCTGTGGGCCCCAGCATCTGCCTCGTTGGTACCAAGCAGAAGGTCCCGCCCACTTCATTGCCCACACCTTCCCCCAGCGCAGGCTGGATCCAGGGCCAGCGCCCAGTCTCGTGACTGGGCCACACGTGCTCCAAGGGATTTGGGCCCTGCCTGACCTTTCCCGGCCCACCTCTCCCGAGTCCTCCGCTCCGGGGCTGTGGATGGGGGAGGAGGCAGTGGGGCTGCAGAAGCCTGTGCAAGCGCTGGCCCCAGGGGGGTGAGGAACTGAGCCCCCCTCCCACCTTCTGCCCCTGCCGGCAGGTCCCCAGGAAGGAGGCTTCCCAGGCCGCCTCTCATTTTTCAGTCAGAACGCCCTAATTCAGTTTTCTTCATATCTGTCCTGTTCAATATTTTTCTTCTATTTTTGTGACTGTTTTTACTTTCTGTCCCGCCCCCCCCTAAAATGTCAGTTCTGTGTGATCAGGAACTCCATCCGAGCCCTCTAGCTGAAGAAAGCGGTTAAATTCGCACTTCAGTGGGCTGTTCTCAAGTCAGTCCATGAAAAACCGAGGAAGGACCGCAGGGCCTGCAGAGAGGAGAGTGCACACTGTCCCCTTGGAGAAGCGGGGGCTCACCCGTGTGCAGAAACCCCCGCCAAGGTTCCCGGGGGGGACGCAGCAGGCAGCTCGGTTTCTCCTGCCGTCTGTGACCTGCGGCCGACTTGGGTGGGGTCAGAGACCACAAACGCCCCTAGAAAACCTCACCCCCAAAGAAGGGCTACCGGACACCTTTGGACCGGTCACCTGGTCAGCGCGGCTGGGCGGCTCGCGGTTTCAGAGGCTCCGCCCCCCGTCAGGAAACCACGCAGCGCCGGGATTTGTTGGAGGAAGGGGCGGGTTTCTCGTGTTAGAAACGCACTCGGTGCGATGACTCCTAACCCACGCTCGCGCCGAGGAGGGCAGCTGCAGGAGCGCAGAAACCCTTGTCTCGTGGGAGGGGAGGGTGTTCATGCGTACTCACCGGGGAGCCGCCGCCTCCTGGGCCTGATGCCCGGGCATCTGCCGTGAGGCGGCAGTGCAGACTGGACGTCCAAGTCCAGAGACGCCAGCAACGTGTTTATTTTTACGAAGGAAAAATAAAGCACTCTTAAAAATGAAGTTTGGGCCAAGGGGCTGGTTTTCTTCCAAATTTCTCACCTACCAAAACTGTCTGCCTTGAGGATCTTGGCGGACGCTCCCACCCCACTGAATTCTAACGCCTCGCGGTCAGCCCAGCAGTCCTGGGTGCCTGGCTCCGGCCTGGGGGAGGCACAAGTGCTCGGGAGAGCTGCCGGCCCCCACGTCTGTCCGGCTGCTCCTTGGCCCTGAGCGCCAGGCGGCCGCCTCTCGCTGGCCCTCTTCCTGCTCGCTGGAGCTCCTGCGACGGATGCAGCCTCCCCTCCCATCGCTGGGGCAGCTGTTTGTACGGCGCCCCCGATGCACGTGGTGCGTGGCAGCAATTCCGTTCCCCAGGGTCCCCACTGCCTGCCTCCCCTCCCAGGGCGGCCCCTCTGCTGTCCTGGAGATGGGGGCACACACAGGAGGAGAAGGTTCCCTGCCACGCTGTTCCAGGGGCCCTTCTGTGCAAAGACGAACCCGCAGAGTTCAAACTGCTCCCGGCAGCAGCCCTGTGGCCACACACCACCCCAGGACGGCCCTGGCGTCTCTGGCGCGGAGACCACCTAACTTCGCCTGACCGTGGGAGAGACTGGGGGCCCCCCCGCACACACCGGCGGCTCCCTGCTCCTGCCTGTCACTGGCGGTTTACCCACGCGGAGGTCGCCAGGTACACACCCGGGGACTGCACACAGTCTCTCCGCCAGGGGTCTGCCACCACTGCCCCTCGCAGCACGCTGGCCTCCCACCTCTGGGTGGTTGTGCAGGGCGTGCGAGTGCACTCAGCTGCCAGGAGCCAGCTGCCCTGCCTGTCCTCACCCCCCCAGCCCCTCCTGGCTCATTCTCAGCTTCACGGGGAAAGGCTAGCGCTGCTCCTGGGGGAGTGGGGGCGGCGGGACAGCGGATTCCGCACTGTTCACAGAGCGCCCCTCCCCGGCACAGCCACGTGGGTCTGCGAATCCGAGTGCTTGTGCAGAAAGGGGCAGATCGCGTCTGCCGGGAGGAGCAGCTGAGTCTCCTCCGCACGTGTGGTGGGCGGGGTCTGCAGAGCCCTGGCGGCCGCCGCCCAGAGCCCCGGGAACCGCTGACCACTCGGACGAGGCGCCGCTGTGCCCTCTGATCCCACCGCCTGGACGCCCGCCTCATTTTGAGCCCTCGGGCTCCACACCACAGCCTGGAAGCGAGCCGGGCCGGGCCTCCTCCGACTGGGCGGGAAGAGGGCCACCGTCTGCGCCGCCTCGCTGTCGCTGAGCACCTCGCTTCCTTCGTAGCTCTGAGCCCCAGCTGCAGGGAGCCCTGCTGTTACAGGAGGCGTGGCTGGTGCTCAACAGGCTTGAACTGGTTTGCCTTCTTCCTTCCTTTCCTTCTGCAGAGAGTGGAAGGGTGGAAGATAGAGGGGGAGAAACATCAGTGTGTGGTTGCCTCTCCTGCGCCCCCTGCTGGGGACCTGATGCAACCCAGGCATGCGCCCTGACTGGGAATCGAACCAGAGAACTTTCGCTTAATAGGCCCGTGCTCAGTCCACTGAGCCACACCTGCCAGGGCGCGTTTGCTTTTTTTTTAATTGCAGGTCCCTTTACATCCCCGTCTCCCTGGTGAACTTCCGCAAAGGCCAGGCCACAGCAGAGGCCGGCTGTGTCTCCGTGTGGCCTGAGGCTGTTGACCAGGCGCGCCCTGTCTTATCACCCACCCCCCCCTCAGTCTCACTTTGGCCCCGCACACCGGATTCACTCTAACCTGCTTTCTCCTCTTTATTCCTTCATGTCTCCCAAATCCCAGCACCCCAAACGACACCTTCCTCATTGTGGGGGTTCGCCAGACACCGGCTGGCGTGGTTCAGTTTTCAGAAACAGCAGGAACAGACACCCCGGAATCCACTAAACGACGTTCCCCTCGAGGCCCTCACAGGAACAAAGAGGGCCCATCCATACACCACCCCCCCACCCCCTGCCGGGGGCCTCTTGCTGGCCCTGCTGGCCGCAGTCTGGCCCCTTGCAGGCCTGCCTCGTTTACCTGTGGCCCCACGCCGAGCAGCCCGCGCTTATTTGGAGAACTGCGTTTACGCTTCCAACGTTGACAGACAAATCGTTGCCTGGGCTGTCTGGTGGTCGAGAGCCCAGGCCCCTCCGCCCCTCGGGGGAGCCGTCCCCAGAGGCCCCGGCCCGGGCCTGCTCTCTGCCTTAGTTATCTGCCGCTGGGCCTCAGGGTGACGGCGTGTCCGGGAAGAGAGGGCACACGCCGTGTGTGCGAGCACTCTCCACACTCTGCAAGTCCACATACAAGGCAGGGTAAGGCGCCCACTCCCTGGGGAAGTTTGAGGGGAGCAGAGCGACCAGAGGGGCATTTTTTCCAGTCACTCAGCTGGCCAGTGGCCACCTCCCCTTCTGTGTCCTGGCCCATGGCCCCCTCGGGTTCCACCCTGGAGCCCACGGGTGTCCCAGAGCCGACAGAGAGCCCCCATACTGCCGCCCACTGGGCTTGGATGCCTGTCATTTCCAGATGTGCCAATTAGCCGGTGACCTTGCTTTCCAAGTTCCGGGAACACCCTTTCTCCCGAAAACTCCCCCGTGTGTGGGGGTGGGGGTCATGGCAGCCGAGGCGGGAGGGCTGAGCACCCAGCCTCCGAGTTCACACCGGAGCTGCCGGCCCCGCCTCGCTCCTTGGGTAGCACCGGGGGTGGGGAGGTCAGACGAAGGGGCGAGCGGGGACCCCGGCTGCGGGCCGGCTGCCAGGTCGCACTCCAAACAGCTGGGCGCCAGATGTGCCCCGTGCGTGAGGCCCGCTGCTGACCCGGCGCCGCACTTTCCACCGGGCGGCTGCCCGGCTGCACCGCGGACCAGACGGGCCCAGTTTCCTTTCTGCTGCTCCCCACCCCGCCCCACCCGCCCCGAGACTGCGGCACCGCCCCTGCCTGGCAGCTGGGGGCGGCTCCTCAGATGCACGAGGCCTGGGCACTGACCGAGGACCCGTGCCCGGCTGCCTTGGTTAAAATTCACTGGAGGGAGACCAGCTGGCAGGTACACTCAGATGACAGTCTGAGAATGTCCTGCCATTGCCCTGCATGTCCCTTCCGTGGGAGTGCGCCTCTGGCCCCCTGGGGGTCTGTGCTTGACCCTCGTCCCCTCAGGGGCCCCAGTCCGGCTGCCGCGCCAGCTCCCCGCACACTCCCGGATCTCCCTGGCCCCAGGTACCAGGTTTGTGGAGCTCGCTTTGCAGGCCCCCAGGGCGTGAGCAGGCCCCACCAGAGCCTGGGGCTCCCCCTGCTCCCTTGGCCGGCCCTTGGCTGCTGCGTGCCGGGGGGTTTCCTCTCCAGTTGGAGCATCGAAGGTTTTTAACATATTTCAGAGAACACAGATGTGGCTGATGGTGACACCCACGCTCTGCAGGAAACACCCTGGGCGGTCTGGCACCCGTTCTGGGCGGGGGCTGGCCTGTCCCTCCTCCACCGCAGTCCCAGCGAGGGCCACCGCCACTGCCACCACTGCCCTTCCCGCCTGCTGTCCCCTCGCCGAGACAGGCAGGAGGAAAGAGACCCGTGGAAGCTAAACACCGAAAAGTGTAGAGAGCAGTGCGATGGCTACTTGGAAGTCAGACGTGGAATCCCGCAAAGACTGGAAGAGGGTTCGAGCTCTTCGTGGCAACACGCGTTCATAGCAACTCCGCCCACAGGGGTCGGAGGAGGCGGGTGTCCATCCGCGGAGGGACGGAGGGGAGCGTGCATCCGGAGGTGAGCCGTGGCCGCTGGGGAGGGCACCCGTGCCGCCGTGCAACCGGAGCCCCTGGACGCAGAAGGCACGCTGCGTGTGCGTGCGTGTGCGTCCCTGTGCACCAGCACTGAGCGCCCAAAGACAGGCAGGGCCGGGCCCTGCGGGGCGGTGGCGCTCGGCGCTGGGGCAGGCGGTGGCTACGCAGGGTGGTGACGATGACGACCGTTCAGATGGTGGCTTCCATCGTGAGTGAACTTCCCCGGAGAGGAAAAACCTCACAGCACCACGCACTCCGACACAAACGAACAGACGACAACAAAGACCCCGGAAGAGTCCCATCGGTGTGTCTCTGGCTGAGCCGATGCGCTCGGGACCCCTTACACAGGTGAGGGGAGCCCCCCTCCACGCCCCAGGCCTGTGTCCGCGCCCGCAGCGGGACTTTCCCGTCCAGACCGGCTGGGCAGACACGCCGCTGAGCTGCTCTTTCCCTGATGCGGCCTGTTTCCCATTTGAACTAATTTGGGATCAGCTCTAATATTTTTTGCTTTAGAAAAGTAGTAAAAATTAATTAATCTACAACTGCACTGATAGCAAAAGTTAATAGAAATTTTAATAAAAATACAACCTCAATAAGCTTCCCTATTGTTCTAATAAATGAAATAGTAGTTTAGAATTGCAGATAAAAAAATTAATAAGACAGCCGAGGCTGGGGACCGGCCTCTCCTGCTCTCCAGCCAGCGCGGCGAGGCGGTGACCGCGGAGAGCCGTGCTCACTTCCTGCTGTGCCTGGGGAGTCTCTGGAGTGTCCAATTAATACTCTTGATTTGGTGGCTTATTTTTAATTATTCTGATATTTTCATGCAACGCAACAAAGTTTGCAGACAACCGAAGCTAGCTAGCATCAGAAGTGCGGGGCCACAGTCACAGCGACGGCAGGAGGGACAGGGTTTCCGGACGGCGGGCGGTCTCCGGGCGGCACCCAGTCCCAGGGGCTCATTGCCGCGTGTCCGACGGGCTCCCCTCTCCACAGGCACAGAAAGCCGATGACGGGCCTCCTTCTGGGGGGGGCGTTCCCCCACGTCTCCTACCCGGGCCTTTCTGGGCTTCCCATCAGCTGCTCCCCAAGATGGGTGAAGAAAGGCCAGGTGAGCCCTGACCCGTGTGGCTCAGGGGGCTGGGCATCGTCCCGCAAAGCGAAAGCTGGCCGGGCGAGTCCTGGGCAGCGCAGAGGCCTGGGCTGCGGGTTCAGCCCCCGTCAGGGCGCATGCAGGAGGCAAGCAATCGATGTTTCTGTCTCTCTTTCTCCCCCACCCCACCGCTCTCCTTCTCTCTAAAGATAAAAATAAATAAAACCTTAAGGAAAGGAAAGAAATTCAGGAGTGATGAGTGAGGCAGCGACAGGCAGCCCTCCGGAGACCTGGCTCCTGCGGACACCGACGGGCCGCTGTGCGGCGGGAGAGGCGGCAGAGCGTGAAACCCGTGGGAGTGGCTTTGGTCAGGTCGTGTTCGAAAGGTGAGGGAGGTACGCAAACAGGAGCGGACGAGAGAAAAGCACTCTGGTGAGTTTCAGTGCAGGCCGCTTTCTCCGCTACATGCCGGGACCAGAGCTGAGCGGTCAGAACCCGGTGCTTTGCCGCTTGGAGAACGTGGGGAAGGTGGAGGGAGGCGTGGGACGGGCCAGGCCCACACAGGGGCTGACGCGGAAACACCGGAGCCTCCAGAGGGGCCCCACCCAGAGCAGAGCGTGAGCGGCCACACGATGCCCCTTCACCCCCCCCCCAAGGGCGAGGATGGGCAAAGCCGGCTCCCCGGCCACGGCGTGCCTGCTCCAGACCAGTCCTGAGCCCGTCCTGAGGCAGGGGCGAGAACCGGCCACAGGACAAGAGGCTACTTCACAGCCAAGTGCACGGGGAGGAGAGGAATGGAAGAGCCCTAAAATCGCCTCTGTGGGGTCTCCCCAGGCCGCCGCCCACCGCCCGTGCAGAGGCGAACAGGACCCGCCGCTGCTGGGGCAGAGCCTGAGAAACCCTCTAAGGTCACCGTGTAGAATGCCCTCTGTGGCATGAAGCAGACACAACCCACGAATCCCCACGCGTGCGTCCCCAGCTCGTTTGCCCTTCCCCTCTGCTCGTCTTCTTTATTGCAGGGAAACGCACACACCCCGAGACTTGCTGTCTCCACCGTCTGCGTGAGGGTCCAGCACCATGACACGGAGCGTGTGGACCCTGTGGCCCAGCCACCTCCACCACCCAGCTGCAGGACTGCCCGGCATCCCACACTGAGACTCTGTCCCTCCCCCCCACCCATCCCGGCGCCCACCCTCCACCTCCTGTCTCTGTGAACTTGGCGCCAGGTCTCCTGGGGGTGGGCTCACACAGTCTGTGTCCTTCTGTGGACGGCTTATCTCACTGAGCGCCGTGTCTGCAAGGCCCACCCACCCCTCTCCACTGTTCTGGACTCAGTAACCTCAACTCCCTCCCGAAGCCCGGCAACGCACCCCTGGGAGACCGAGGTTGCCCCCCCCCTCCGTAGAGCAACAGCCCCCAGGGCCTGATGCCCGAGGGTGCTCAGACCTCTGCCGGCGACCCTGGCCCTCGTGCCTGGCTCCGCGCCTGTAGTCCCTGTGCGCTGCCTCTTCCTACTTCCTCACGGCCCCAGGAATCAAGAGGTCAAGCCAGAGGACAGCGCCCTGCCCTCCTGTCCCCAGATGAGCCCGTTTTGAGCACGGGACACTCATACTGGTGCACTGGTCTGCAGGATGTCCTCGCAGAGCCGGGGAGGTTCTGACGGGCCCGAAAGGGAGCAGGGGAGGGCACCGGGCTGGCGGAAGCCTGGGGGCAGAGCCCAGCAGGCGGGCGGGCGGCGGGGGGCAGGGCTCTGCCAGCCTCACGCCACTTGCCCGCTGCTGCGTGTGTCTCTGCAGACACACGGACGGACGGACGGCTGGGAGCTCTCCTTCTCACGAGGGCAGCAGCGAGCCACAAAGAGGAGGCTGGGGACACAGCTGGGGCAGGGAGCGGGAGCCCGTGGTGACTGAAGTTTAGCCATGCATGTCTGCTGCCACCTTAGCTGTCAGCCCCAATGACATCGCCGCGTGCCAGCTCGTGCTCGTGACTCACCGGCGGTCACTTCCCCACCGGCCGCAGTGGAGATCCTGCCAGCTTGCTCTTCCCCGGAGTTGGTTCAGGCTCTCCGACGTGCTCGTTTTGCTCCTGGGGTGGAGCGGAACGGAGTCTAGGAGACTCCAGGCAGCTGGCGAGACCTCTGCTCGTGAACTTCAGAGCCCGTGAGCCCTGCCCCCACCCGCTGCCCTGACTCCCAGGCGGGAGAGAGCAGAGAGACCGGCCGGCCTGAGCCAAACTTCCGGGGGGGAGGGGCGTCTGCTCTCACCCCTGCCTCAGTTTCTCCGTGTAGAAGCAGCTGGACAGGCTCAGCTGAGCTTTAACCAACCCGTGTGCACCACTGTTGGTGGGGCGGGTGTCCTGTGCTACCTGGTATCAAACCGTCGCAGCCCTCGGACGGCGAGCCCGTCCCGTGGTTGATCTGATGCGTGACGATGTCGTCACGTGCCTGTTCACTACGACTTCATTTAACAAGAGCTGATCTCGGCAATCTGCTTTCCTCTCGCTCTTCCCTTTAATTTTAGACTCCGGGGTTATTAGCAGATAACAGCTCATTTCTGCTTCTGTAAATCAAGAAAATACTCATTAGGTATCCAGGGCTGGGACTGCTAGTTCGGCCCGTACAGAACGGAGAAGGGCAAGATTGGGTGTTAGAAATAGGCGAAAGTCAAAAACACTTTTTGTTCAGGAAAAACAAAACGGCATTTTCTTAAACTGAGCAATGCGTTACAGTCCCGGACCTACTTGGCCGGGCCTATCTGCAGGCTCTTTTAAGAAACAGACAGAAAAGGGTGCTGCTGATGGAAACGTGTGTCTAGGGCAGGGCAGCGGCCACAGCGCTCCTACCGCGGCCCGGCCCCGCCCCGCCCCGCCCCGCCCCGCCCCGGCCCCGCAGGGCCCAGCCCGGCCGGTCCCCACGTGAACCTCCTCCCCCAGGCGCGTTAACGTCACTGCGGCGAGGGCGGGTCCTGGCCTCCCTCCCACGCTCCTCTCTTGTACACCCCTTTCCACACTGCGAGAATTCCTTTCTGCAAAGTTTTCCTCGTCTGATCCCCAGAGACGGAAAGGGGATGAGTGGTCTCCAGGGGCCAAGGCGCCAGGGGTCGAGGTCGGGGAGCCCCTGGTCACTGGATGCGGGCGTCTGACCAGGGATGAGACTGTTCTGGAGTCAGTGGCGATGGCAGCGCCACCCTAGGACTACCCTAAAGATACTGCTGCGCCCCTTAGAGGGGGAATCTGATGGCGAGTGAGGGGTACCTCAAAAAAGCTGTCATTTAAAAATTACCCTCTGCTGAGGCTGCACCCTGGCCTGGGCCGTGAGCAGGGAGGTTGGGGGGACAAACGGCGGACGTGAGTCACCGATTCACGGTCGGGTTCTCCCTTCTGACGTCAGGGGCATCACCCTTGAGCCTTTCCAGGGTGGGTTCTGAGACGGAAAGGTTTGAACCGTCAGCTGCATGAGGGTGAAGGCCAGAGAGACCTGGTAACTTGAATTTTGGGTAAAATAAATCATGGGGAAAGCAAGCTGTGCAACTCTGGGAAATGAGGAGGGAGGGACGGGGAGACAAAACACAGGACAGACAGGAGAAGTGGCTTCACCAAGACCACTGACCCTCTGAGGCAGAAGGGGCCTCCAGAGCTGGACTTCCCAGGCCAACTTGACCCTGGGGTCCTCGATGGACCCCCGGCCTCCCCACTCACCGACTTGTAAATTAGCAGGCTGTAATTCCAGCCAGGGGTTCTGGTGACATCATAAACCACAGAACCACAAGCTCGAGTCACCAGAAGCCCCAGGATGGAATTACGCCCTTTCTTCCGAGCCCAGGCAGCTCTGGCGGCCGCCAGCGTTTTCTGGGGTGATGGGAGTGAGCGACGTTTAACCACCTGTGTGTGGCCGTTCTCACCCAGCCGCCGGCCCCCTGGCTCCTGGCCTCTCTCTCCCCTCCTGCCGGCTGCGTGTCTTCTTCCCAGAAGGTGTCCTCGAGGAATGCCCCCACCTTTCTGGGCCACCACCACCCCGTCCTCTTTCCCCCAGATCTCCCGCTCTGCTGTCTCCACTAATGAACTTCTACCTTAAATCTGCTTTGCAAGAGAAGGTCAGTCTCTTCGGGGCCTGGGGCCACGTCCTGGATGACAGACCCCGTTGTGTGTCTGAAATACACCCCTGAAATCGGCAGGAAAGTGAAGTCACGTTCTCCGCAAAAGAGGGCAGTTTACAGCGGAAGGAAGCATCTTTCCGAAACAAACGATTGCTTCCAAGATCCTCTTGCTTTGTTCTGGACCCTGATTTTCGGAAAGTTTTGCGGAACACGAAGCCTCGCTTTTCCTTCCGCCCTGCTGAAGCCGGAAGTGGGACCTGCCGCCGCTCTGGGGGTCTCCCCGCAGGGCAAAGCCTGGGGGGCGGGGTCGGAATACAAACAGCTGCTGTTTCACGAGTTCTCCGATGCCTACGTTACTCTTCCCCGCTTTCACAGAGGTGTCATTCCCCTCACTCGGTGGCTCGGAGACGGGACTCCTTCACCCAGAGTCCGGCCGCTGCTCAGGGAAGCCCGGTCTGGCCCCGGCCCGCCCGACTCCAAAGCCCACGCTCTCTCTGGGTCCCTCCAAAGGAGACGTTTGCGGGGGACTCCAACAGGGCTTCAGCGACGGACCTTCAATACCGTGACGTTTTACATTCCAGAAGTGATGAACACCCTACACTATTTCAGGGTGCAGAAAGAGCCAATACCACATACCAATGTTCTGGGCACCAAAAAAGCAAGTCATTTCAAAAGGATTGATTCCCTGCTCCCGCCCGATTCCTCCAAGTCCACGGGGATGTGACTTGGCAGAAACAAGGTGAACCACTGACTCTTTTTACAAAGAGTCACCCCCCGAAAAGCAGAGGAAGCTGCCATCCTGAGAACCGAACTGGTGTTTTATGGGTGACACTCTATAGAAAAGTGAAAAATAAGAATAAAATAAACACACATTCCCACAGAATCCCTTGAGTCTCATAACATGCAGCTAAGAGGCCAGACAAGATCGAAGCGGGCGGTACTTGGCTCGGTTATATTGCAGCCGGAAGCTAGTGCTGCGACAGGTAGCACCAGCCAGCCCCGGAACAGACAGTCACTATTGCCCGAGGCGCCCTCCCTCCCGGGCGCTATCCCGGGAGGCGAGGCGGCCACTCTCGGGAGAGGAGGCTCTGCTGAGGCAGATACAGCCTGACAGGCAGCAGCGGGCCCCGACTTTGCCTCCGCACGCGGTTGCCGCTGTGAGCCCCAGTAACAATGGTAAGCGGGGAGCCTCACTGGCTTTCGTGTTTGGGCCGCACTTGTGAGTGGGGCGGAGCGGAGCTGTCTCCCTGGCGCTCTCAGGTCCGCCCAGGCCGGCCACAGGCTTTCCTCCTTTTTGTGCAGCCGAGTGGTGTGATCTGTTGTGTAAAGGCCCGTAATGGGCTTTAACGCAGTGTTTATTTATTTATGTTATATTTACGTATGGCAAAAAGTTGGTAAGAAAGCCCAAGAGTAAAGGGCCCCTAAAATCTGGGGGAGTCAGAGGCCGAGGGCCCAGCCATGTCCTTGCGGGGCGGCCGGAGCCCACATGGGTGCCCACGACCCTGCCAGCAGAAGGGTCTCTGTTCTGTGCAGGCCAAGATGTCATTCCCTGTAATTACGACCTTTGGCTGGTGATTCGCCTTATTCCCTCCACTGGTCCTTGTTTGGCCAAGAACTAGCCCCTGGGGGACCTGAAAACCGGACTGGGCGATTTTCATGATGAGTGCGCATTTCATGAAGATGCTATTTAAGAAGCAGTCTCCCTGAGACGAAGGGGGAGCGGGGGCGGGGCGGAGGGAGCCCGCAGGCAGCAGAGGGACTTGAACCCCGAGACAGGCGAGGGAGCGTTCAGTGGGCGTCCCGTCCCCGCTTTCCCTGGGTCTCCGCCACCCCCGCGTCCCGCGTGTCAGAAGCTTGTGCGCTGGGCGGGGAGGCGGAAGCCGAGATGGGTGCCAGCCTGTCCTTGCTGGGCAAGGCCGTGTCAGCCCTGCCTTCCCCGGGTGAGGCCGGGTCTGTGTGCCCCCCAGGCTTTCCGTTTGCAGGGCGGTGTTGAGCATCGAGGGGACGGCCAGGGGGGTTGTAGCTGGGACAAAGAACGCCCGCGAAGATATCAGGTAACAACCCGTCTCTGCTTCCCTGCTACTTAGCCTTTGGTTTTGTTTGTGTTATAAAAACTTACTTACAATCTCTTGTCTACACATTTTGTAAATATATTTTATTGATTATGCTATTACAGTCGTCCTATTATCCCCCCTTCACTCCCCTCCACCCTGCACACCCCCTCCCACCCACATTCCCCCCCTTCAGTTCATGTCCATGTGTCATAAGTTCTTTAGCTTCTACATTTCCCCTACTATTCTTGCCCTCCCCCTGTCTATATTCTACCTACCATCTATGCTACTTATTTTCTGTACCTTTTCCCCCCTCTCTCCTCCTCCCACTCCCCTGTTGATAACCCTCCATGTGATCTCCATTTCTGTGGTTCTGTTCCTGTTCTAGTTGTTTGCTTAGTTTGTGTTTTTGTTTTAGGTGTGGTTGT
>CM052546.1:361787-364287 GCA_028533065.1 Trachops cirrhosus
AGGTCCTTGCCTTTCATGACTTTGAACACTTCTTTCCAGCCCCTTCTTGCCTGCAAGGTCTCTTTTGAGAAATCAGCTGACAGTCTAATGGGAACTCCTTTGTAGGTGACTGTCCCCTTTTCTCTTGCTGCTTCTAGGATTCTCTCCTTCATTTTCACCTTGGCCAATGTAATGATGATGTGCCTTGGTGTGTTCCTCCGTGGGTCCAACTTCTTTGGGACTCTCTGAGCTTCCTGGACTTCCTGGAAGTCTATTTCCTCTGCCAGATTGGAGAAGTTCTCCTTTATTATTTGTTCCAATAACTTTTCCACTTGTTGCTCTTCCTCTTCCCCTGCTGGTACCCCTATAATTCGGATGTTGGAACATTTAAAGACGTCCCGGAGGTCCCTAAGCTTCTCCTCATTTTTTTGAATTCTTGTTTCTTCATTCTTTTCTGGTTGAATGTTTCATTCTTCCTTCTGATCCACACCCATTGATTTGAGTTTGTTTCCTTCCCATCACTATTGGTTCCCTGTGCATTTTCCTTCATTTCACTTATTGTAGCCTGCATTTTTTCATCTAATCTTCGACCAAAATGAACCAATTCTGTGAGCATCCTGGTCACCAGTGCTTTGAACTGTGCATCTGATGGGTTGGCTATCTCTTCATTGCTTAGTTGTATTTTCTCTGGAGCTTTGACCTGTTCTTTCATCTGGGCCATTTTTTTTGTTTTGACACGCACGTTACCTATGAGGGGCGGGGCCTTAGGTGCTCCCCAGGGTGGGGCACCCCAGTCCCTGGGTTCTGACGCTGTATGTGGGGCAGGGGTCGGAGAGGGAACAATGCGGCTTCCTCTGCTCTCTGCCGGATTTCAGTCACTTCCCCTGCTTCCCCCAAGCAAACTGGGCCCTTCAGGTGCTGATTCCCAGGTGGGTGGGTTTGTGTGCATTCTAGGACCCTGTGGGTCTCTCCCACGAGCTCTCCTGTGAGGCTGGGAGTTTCTCCCGGCACCTCAACCCCCGCAGGTGTTTTCAGTCCACGTTTTGAGGCTTTATTTCCTGCTGGGACCCTGGGTTGCGCAGTCTCTCTCGCTCCCCAGTTTCCCCTGGTTTATCTGCATGCGAATGTGGGACCCCCAGTTCACCAGCCGCCTCGTGCACTGCGCTCCTCCACCATCCTCAGCCTCGCTGGGTCCGCCAGCTGCTGCCTTGCGGCTCAGCTCCACCCCTCCTGCCGGTCTGGGTGTCTATGTCTACTTTAAGTCCTTGGTTGCCGGACTTCCATACAGTTCGATTTTCTGTCGGTCCTGCTTGTTTTTTGTTTCTAGATTGTTGTCCTTATTTTGGTTGTGCGAGGAGGCACAGTGTGTCTACCTACGCCTCCATCTTCTTGTTTTACACATTTTAAGGTGCCTGATATCCTTTTTGAAATATTGTGTGGAGTAAATGTAAATATGTACAAGGTTTTTTTAAAAAGGTGGCTGCTTCCCAAAGAATTCACGTGCACAAGTCACACGACAACCTCGGCTCTGTGTGGTGCACAGGGTGAGCCCTGGGCCCTGGGAGGTGTTCCTGGTGCAGAGGCGGGTGCGGGCACCCAGCAGGTGTCCTCTAGTGGCTTGAGGAGAATGAGAGTCGATGCTTCAGGGGTTAATGACTTCAGGGCTTTGTGAAATGTGATACTGTCACCGCTGAACCGAAGGCCCAGGTGGAGCACCTCACAAAAGGTAAGAGGTGTTTGGAGTCATTAGAAATGGAGCCCTCTTCCCCTTGGGTAGAGGGCGACGTCTCTGTGCTCCATCGAGGGGGTTTTCCTCTCTCTTCTGGGAGGAAAATGGGATCAGGAGGAGCGCCATTGCTGAGCCCTGGGATGGCATTTGGGGAACACCATGAAAGGGGGCCCCGGGGGGGAGAGGGGTACTCTCTTGGTTACTGTCATGCACGGGCGTCTCAGCACACACCTGCCCGCCACACTTCTGCCACCCCAGTTCCAGCTGCTGGGACCACCCTGGGGCAAGGGTCTACCTCCCTCCTGACACACTGGTTGGAAAGCCTGGGCGGGATTGCTCCAGAGCAGTGAGGACACAGGGGTACCCCTCCCTCCAGGTGCAGGCCTGCCCCCCCCAACAATCTGGGCAGCTGCAGTGAGTCCCGGGGAAGGCCCTGCGGCTCCCGTCTGTGCTCACAGCACAGGGCTCTGCCTCCAGAAGTCGGGCGGGCAAGCAGGGGACCCTGGGCAACGCGGGCTTGTCAGGTCTGGGCAGGCCCTGCGCGGAGCTGCGGGGCTGTCTGGGGAGACCTTCGCAGCGGGGCCTGTGGTCCTGCCGGCGACACAGGGGTTGTCCTCTCTTTTCTGGGCGTGAAATGGGATCAGGAGGAGAGGCAGCCCCTGCCTTAGGGACAGGTTACTGGCCTTCCTCTACCAGGCCCGGAGGCAGACCTGCCGCTGTCCTCGCGGCTGGCTCTCTGGGGCCAGCTCCCCGTTCTGGGAGGGACAAAGGAGGGCCGCCCCGGCTAGGTGA
>CM052546.1:369287-378513 GCA_028533065.1 Trachops cirrhosus
GCCACCGCCGCGCGGCCTCCGAGGGGCTCTGAGCCGGCCGGGTCGCCGGGCCGCCCCCAGCACGGAGGCCGCGCTCAAACCCTCGAGGAGGCGGCGGCGCGCCAGCCGCGGGGCAACATGAAACACGCGGGGCGACCGAACGGACGCATTGAGATGCGGGGAGCCGGCTCGGCGCGGACTCGCTCTCGAGGTCAAGTGACGGACGGATTGTATGCTTCTTCATAATAATATTAATTAAACAATTTGCATGCTAATAAGGTAACAATTATCAGGGCCTCTGTTGAAAGATTCAGGTTATTACAACACGCCAATCTGAAGGCCAGGGGTCAGAGAGTGAGAGGCGAGCGAAATTTCAACTCAAATTAACATTCTGTCAGCTCCAGAAAATGGGATAAATAAAGTCGAATTAATTCATTATAATAAAGAGAGATGGGCGCGGGAGCCCGGCCGGCGCCCGCCCCTCCGCGGCCCTCCCCTCGGGCCGGATTGATTGCAGCTCTGTATTCAGAAACACGCGCCGCGCGCGTCCCTCCCCCGAACCCGACCAAGAACCAGGCGCTTATGGCTACGGGCGAAATCGAGTTGGAGGGACAGAGTTTACATTTAGTATTTATAGAGAAGAAATTAAATTATGGCGAAAAGTAGTGCTCTTGGCCCCTGACCTCGGAATTAATCCTCGCGGCCCGTTCCTGCGCCCCAGTTTCCAGGCCTCCTCTCCCTCCCTGAAATGCGGGCCGACCCCAGCCTCTCCTCCTCTCCCCCTCCTGCAGCAAGGACGGAGACTGGAGGGTCGTTAAGTCGTAGATGGTGGCAGGGCGACTTCAGTTAGGACCTAATCACCAGGCTGGTCTCGCGGAGGCCGACATGGCACGCGCGGGTGGAGGGGTGCACGGCTTTGACCCCGCCCCCCCTGCAGCCTTACCTCTCCCGCTGGTGGCCGGGGCGGTTACGTGCACCCCTCTCCGGACACGGACACACGGGCAGGGACGGACACAGGGCCCGCACGGGGTGGGGCTCGGAGAGGCGCAGTCGTCCTACCCTTCCCCTGCGCGGCGGGCTCCCGGCTTAGCAGCCTGGCCCAAGCCACTCAACACCAAAGGCCAACTTTTCTGTCGCTTTGGCCAGGGGCTCCCAGGCCAGGCCCCGGCGCGCTCTTCCTCCCTGCGGTGGGGGCTGGACTGGCCTGGTCCAGGCACCTGGGGCTGAAGCAAAAGAACCTCCCCACTGACAAACTTTTGTACAAAAGATATTATGTATATAGTGACTTCTTCCCCTTCAACCCACAGCCCTCATTTGCTGCTATTCAAGAATGTGTCCTTCCATGATTTAGTTCGGAGCCTGTCAATATTTCATAGTGGGGCAGGGGGCGACCCTTCCCTGAGAACGTGGTTTAATCATAACAAATGGGTTGGGTGCCTCGGCCCTGTTCATTGCTGTGCTTTACAGGCCGGGTCAAAGCGGGGTGCGGTTTTTTCCCCCGAGTGTAGGGGGCCTCATTGGCTGCCACCCCAAAGTTACTTTCCCCTTCCCCCCTCGGCCCGCCCGTCTTCCCTGTGTCCCACCTTCCCCTAACCCGGGTCGCGGGGGAAGGTGGGGGCAAGGTGCCCCCTCAGCCACCCCATCTGTTTTTGCAGACCGGGCGGCTGCCAGTCAACCCGAGAGGGCATTAAGGAAGCCTCTTTATTGACAGGCGCGGCGTGGGCAGGAGTGCTCCTCTTTCGGAGTCACGGCGCCCTCCCTCCCCTCTCCTTGCCGCCTGGAGCCGGAGAGGAGATGAGAAGCCCTTGTAGTTTTAAATTCAATGTGACAGTTTCGGAAAGAGCGGATGATGAATCTCCTATTATTGGATCAGTCTATTTGCCGCTCAATGTCTCTCTGTAATTGGAGCAACATCACTTTAAAGGTTCAGAGAGTACAGCATTTCTGGTGAAAAATCCCCACAACACGCGGTGAATGTTTTAAAGGGAAATCTATTAGTGATTTGTGGAGGGGCGGGAGCCGGCGGCGGGGAGGCGCGGGCTGGGCCAGCGGGGACTTAAGTGGGGGGCTCGCCAGGGGCCCCTGCCCGGCTGCTCCCCTCGCCCGCGCCTGCCCAGCGCCGGCCGCGCCCCCTCCCTCCCTGCCGCCCCCCCCCCACGTCTTGTTGTGACAGTTCCTGATACTGTTTATTGAGGTGCATGTCAGGTATAATTAGCAATCGATATGGAAAACGTTTCCTTGCACCCAGCACGCCTCTGACGTCAGAGCCGATTAGCGCTTCTTATTGGTCCCAAATTCCCCCGGCCGCGGCTAATTATCGGGAGCTTGATGTTGATAAAGTAAAGCGCCGAGTGCGGGCGAAGCATGTGTAGGGCTCCGGGTCCCTGTCTGCGCCGCCGCCGCCACCCGCGCGTCCCGCCGCTGGCCCAGCTCGGCCCCGGCCTGCGCCCCCGCGCCCCGCTGGCCCCCCGCGCGAGATGATGGACGGCCGCCTCCTGGAGCACCCGCATGCCCAGTTCGGGGGCTCGCTTGGCGGTGTGGTGGGCTTCCCCTACCCGCTGGGCCACCACCACGTGTACGAGCTGGCCGGCCACCAGCTGCAGTCGGCCGCCTCGGTGCCCTTCTCCATCGACGGCCTGCTCAGCGGCTCTTGTGCTGCTGCCGCCGCCTCGGTGGTCAACCCCACGCCGCTGCTGCCGGCGGCCTGCGGGGTAGGCGGCGACAGCCAGCCTTTCAAGCTGTCAGGTAGGCGCAGCATGCGGAGAGTGGGATGGGGCTGGGGGGCCAGGGGACCCTCTCGGGTGGAGGAGTTAGTTTCGGGCGGCTGCGGGCTTGTCGCTCCTGGGTCCCGCCCTCCACCCTGGCTCAGGGCGCGCGGCCGCCCTCTCCGTGGCCCCGGGACCCGGGACGGCCAGCAGGCATTGGCGCGGGGTGGGGGTGGGGGGTGTGGATCCGGCTCCGGCAGTGCCTGAGCCCTGCGGCGTCCTGTGCACGCCCGCAGACTCGGGGGACCCAGACAAGGAGAGCCCGGGGTGCAAGCGGCGGCGCACCCGCACCAACTTCACCGGCTGGCAGCTGGAGGAGCTGGAAAAAGCGTTCAACGAGAGCCACTATCCTGACGTGTTCATGCGCGAGGCGCTGGCGCTGCGCCTGGATCTGGTTGAGTCCCGCGTTCAGGTAAAGACCCGCGTCCCTCCCGGAGCCCACAGCGAGCAGCCTGCCGCTTGGCCTACCCCGCGCCGGCCCGCCTTTGTTCTGGGTGGCGCCGCATCCTCGGTTGCGAGACCGGCTGGCGGTCGCCGGTGGGAAGGTGCTGGCGGCGGTGGTGGGTATTCTGGGGCTAGCGACTCTTGAAGAGGGAGGTGCGAGTCCCTAAAAGTCGAGGTGGCCCGGGAGGGCCCGGCGGCCGCCCCAAAGTGGCGAGAACTGGAGCTGCGTCCCAACCGGGAAGCTGTGTGGTGGGGTCTGGCGAAATGAGACCTGCGGCCTGAGCGGGAGAGGTGGCGAGGAGGCCGGCAGGCTGGGTTCGGAGAGACCGGGGCGGGGGGAGGTAGACCTGCGCCCCTGCGCCCTCCAAGGGCTTGGTTCACGGGGCCGGAGGGGTGCGTTTGTTTACCTTTCACCTCTCAAGTATTCAGGTGGAAGCATGTACTTACTCAGCCCCTTGCGGGAGGGGAAGCTGAGGAACGGGGGTGGAAACTTGAACAGTTAACACACTGAGAAAAAAGGTGTCTGGATCTTTAATACTCTCGTTATTATATCTTTTCTTTTTCCTTTTGCCGTCATTTGATTTTTATCCTGAGGCTGCCAGCGGTATTCTTTTAAAAAACACAGCGTCACTTGGGTAGATTAAAAATTTAAGAGGAATTGTGCACGATTAGATGTTTCCCTGACGGATGGCAACCTTCTGGGAGGCGAGTGGGGGTGCGGCTGTGAGCCGGCTCTGGGGCTGAGGCGGCTGCCGCGGGACCAGCACCAGGAGCTTTGTCTAAAGGAGCCGGGCCCTGCGCTCACCTCGCCTGGCGGCCGCCTGCTCAACCATCCCTTCATGCCATCCGTTCTGAGTGTGTTAAGTGAAGTCAAGACCTCTTCATTTCTCCCCTAAGACTACGGTGAACGGTTCTCGGTGATGAGGTGGCCTAGAATTTGCACCCTCAAAAAAAAGTATTAACAAACAGACAAGAAAAAAAAAACAGGAGTGGGGAGAGGGGGAGGAAGAAAGTGCCACAACCTTGGAGAGGCTGCCACTCAGCACCCGCGCCGTGGCGCCCACAGGCTGCCGGTGACCACTCCAGGCCCGCTGCTGCCCCTGCCTCTGTGGCCGCAGCAAAGGGTTTGGATGGTGGCACTCTCTCAGGGAGGCCTGTGCGCCTGACCCTCGGCTGGGGTTTGCGCCTGGTGGAGAGGGGGCCTAAGGGATGCTGCTCCCCGGAGGCCCGAGCTGCCCAGGACCAGGCCTGCGGAGAGTGGAAGAGGAGGGACGCCCGGCCCCTCTCCGCAGGCCTGGCAGCCAGCCTCCTACTCTCCTGCCTCCCCCACCCTGCCCCGAAGGCCAGGCGCAGCTGGTTGCAGAGCATCGTTTTGGTGCCTTGCCCTGAAAGAGAATGTGTATGAATGTGTGTGCGTGAGGGGAGGCTGCCGAGGCTCCCCTCCCCCAAATTGGGCTTGGCTTCCCAGGCCCTGCTAGAAGAAGCATCCAGATTTCCCTTCCCGGGAACGGCCAAAATCTGGGCTTTAGCTCAGTCTCCAGGGGGCCGAAGACAGGTGTGAAGGGCGGCTGAGCCCACCGCCTGGTGTCCTCGGGCCAGACGGTCAGCGCCAGGCCCGGCGGGCTGCTTAGAACGGGAGCTGTGAGAAGCCAGGAGAGGCAAGGCGGGGCCCTGCTCTCTACTCCGGACCAGGACCCCAGCCCGATGCCCTCCGTCAGGGGCCAGACTGGCCCTGCCCAAGGAAGGGGCCGCGCCCGTTCCCAAGGTGAGAAGCCGGAGTGGGAAGCCGGCCAAGAGGCCCGACTGCCTCCTTCTGTGTGGGAAAGACGCCCTTTGGAAGCTGCAGCCCCAGCGAGGACAGCCAGCTCACGGCCTCCGGCCACGTGGTCGGGCTCCCGCCCCCTGGCCGAGCCCAGCAGGCAGAGCAGCCGTCTGGGGGAGTGGGGAGCCCCGCAGCCCGGCGGCAAGCCCACCGCCTGACCGTGCCTTCCTTTCCCCGCCCGGCTGCTCCAGGTTTGGTTCCAGAACCGTCGGGCCAAGTGGAGGAAGAAGGAGAACACAAAGAAGGGCCCGGGGCGGCCGGCGCACAACTCGCACCCGACCACGTGCAGTGGCGAGCCCATGGACCCTGAGGAGATCGCCCGCAAGGAGCTGGAGAAGATGGAGAAGAAGAAGCGCAAGCACGAGAAGAAGCTGCTGAAGAGCCAGAGCCGCCACCTGCACTCGCCTGGCGGCCTGTCCCTGCACAGTGCGCCCAGCTCTGACAGCGACAGCGGCGGTGGCGGTTTGTCCCCGGAACCACCCGAGCCACCGCCGCCGCCGACCGCCACCGTGGCCAAGGGCCCTGGCGTGCAAAAGGCCGGCGCCGCAGGTCCTGCGCCTGCACCCCCGGGCGAGCCGCCCGCTCCGGGCACTTGTGACCCCGCCTTTTACCCGAGCCAAAGAAGCGGCGCCGGCCCGCAGCTGCGGCCAGGCCGCCCCGCGGACAAGGATGCGGCCGCGTGTGCGCCCGGAGTGGCGGCGGCAGAGCGTGGCGTCGCGGGCCTGCCCAAGGCAAGCCCGTTCAGCGTGGAGAGCCTGCTATCCGACTCACCGCCACGCCGGAAAGCTGCCGCCGCCGCCGCTGCGGGGCTGGACTTCCCGCCCGGGCTGCCGTGTGCGCCGCGGACCCTCATCGGCAAGGGCCACTTCCTGCTCTACCCCATCACGCAGCCGCTCGGCTTCCTGGTGCCGCAGGCCGCACTCAAGGGCTGTGCGGGACCCGAGCCGGCGCCCAAGGACGCGCCGCCCGCACCCGCTGTGCCGCCCGCGCCGCCTGCTCAGGCCAGCTTCGGGGCCTTCCCAGGGCCCGGCGGCGCTCCGGACTCGGCCTTCGCGCGCCGCAGCCCCGACGCTGTCGCCTCCCCTGGGGCCCCGACCCCGGGGCCTTTCCGGGATCCAGCGGTGGCCGAGGGCGGTGGCGGTGGCGGTGACTGCTTGGACGCAGGGGTTGCCTGCCCGGCGGCCCCGCCACCGCCACCCCTCCCGCCGTCACCCGGGTCCGGAACGCAGGCGCCCAGCCCCGCTGGGGAGCCGGCCATCTGTGGGGCCCCCGAGCCAGGTGCCGCGGCCGGACCCAGCGTCCCCGAGGCCGAGGAGGTGGACATGGACTGAGGGCGGCCTACAGCGGCGCCCAGCCGGCTCGCCGGCGGCTCAGGCTCCGACTCACAACGAAATCAGGTGATGGGGTTAGAAATACTGCTTTTTCCTCTTTCTTCTGTTTTCTCCTCCCCCCCCCGCCCCTTTTTTTAAAACGCTGTGTCAATTCGGGCCTAGGCAGCAACCGCAGGACTTGGGGTGAGACCTCTCTCCTCAAGGGAGCGGAATAAAAAACGAGAACAAAAAACAAAACCCTAAAAATAAAACCGAACCCATTCCCCCCCCCAAAAAAAAACCCACAACAAGAATCCTCAGCCTTGTAAAATGGAAAATTGTCTAAGAATATTTATATATGTACCATTTTTGATAAATAAAGCTGGTCAAACGCAAGTGCTCAGGTCCTTCATTTTCAGATTTCCGAGGGCCCCCGCGGCCCCCCTCTCCCCACGGGCAGGGCGGGGCGGAGGCTCCTCACCTCCCCCGAGGTCTGCGCTTAGGCCTCCTTTTGTGTGCGTGTGTGTTTGTGTTTTCTGATTGAACAAATTTATGCACCCGCAGCTCCCCCTCGCCCGCCCTCCCCCGCGCCCCCCTGCCACCCGGCGCCGCACACGCGCGCACACGCACACGCGCCCCCGCGCGCTGGCACACGCCAGGGCAGGCGGCGCGGGGTGACGGAGCCGGGGGCTGCAAGGGCCGGGCCGCTGGGCTCCTGCAGAGTTTTGATATGAAAGTAATTATTTTCCGGTGGCTGCTGCGGGGACTGGGTTTCTTGCCCAAAGGGTTATTATACATTACCGATTTCTAGTGATATGAAATCACATAAACTTCTTACAATAATAGAATTAGCATGAAAGGCTGGGGTGTCAAATTGAAATTGGAGAATAATAGCGCCGGCAGCTGGGGGAGTGCGTGCGCATATTGGAGCGGAGATGGGGGATCGTGGGGCGGAATTTTCATGAGCTGCGCTCTTTGTCAGCGCTCTTGTAGCCGGCTATATTAAGATAGATGCCCAATGATATCCCTCATTGTTCTGTCGCTTATATTGATGTTGCTGCGTTATCAGCCTATTGATCATGTGTCGCCTGTAATAGGACAGGCGCCGCCAACGCGCCTCTTTACAAAAGCAGTGCACATTTGTTCTAATAGGGTCCGGGTCCCCGGGGGACCCTTCGGGGGCTTCAGGACATCTGCAGCGAAGAAATATTAGCAAACTTGGCTGGAGCCTGCAGCCAGCCCCGAGCCGCCTCCCTGCCCACAGCCGCCCCACCCCGAAGTGAACCTCCGCCGAGCCTCCGCCTCCCCCCAAAATCCCAGCCCACCCTGCCGGATGTTCCTGGGCCCTGGGTCCTCGGTGCTTCAAAAGCCACCAATTCCCCAAGAAATTGGGATCCCAATTATTAAAACCATTAATTCCAGCGAGGCTGAGCGCAGTGGAATTATGTTTACAGCCTCGTTAAATATCCCTGGTCCCTCCTGGTCATCAGGCCTTTATTTGCAAATAAATTGAGGATAATCAGAAGGACAGCTTTCGGCCTCGCGCGGCGCAAATGAATTTCGGAGCCTGAGACCCTTTAATAATATTTACATAATTTTCGCTCAGTAACTCTGATATTTGCTCTCTAGGAGACCGAGCTTATAGGAAAAATAATTAGATCAAAAGAAAAGTGAGAGGGAAAGGAAGAGCGGGAGAGGGGGCGGGCTCCGCGAGAAGGAGGCGCGGGCTCCTGCGGCCCAACTTGGGGCAGGCCGCCCCCAGCGGAAGCTGGCAGTTGGCAGAGAGGGGGAGAGGGGCGGTGGGGCTCCGGAGCAGGTTGCTGGGGTTGCGCCTCAGGGCTCCGCCCCTCCCAGATGTGGTGCGGGGGTTCCGCAGCCCCCTTTCCCCTGGCGGGCCGGGCAGTCCCGCCCGCGCGGCCTCGACCCTTTGTCTCCGGCCGGTCCAGTCCGGCCTCGGCCTGCAGTCAACTCTCCTCCGCTCCCACCCCCATTAAACTGTATTTAAAGTGTCATTTAAATTATGAAATTGTAGCAGAAAATTGTGCGTAAAATGCCGGTTATTTTATCTAAGGTGAACAATTTGTCTGGCAGCGATAAATCGCCTCCTTCCTTCAATTTGCAGCTGTTCATTTTGGTGGCGGCTGCACCGAGTGGGGGGAGGCCTCATGTTTAATGGATTTGCAGTTTGAATGCTGGAGTATCGCTGGCTGCACACTCGTGTCCTTAAGGTGAAATTACTGATTTACTTAAACAGTTTAGCTTTTTTCTGAAAGCCCCAGAAGCAGCAGGCTGTGTGATTCTAGACAAACTATCAATCGATCTGGTCGAGCCAGCCTCCAGGAGATGTGTCCTTCATGAATCATACTTTATGAATTCAATTTCTACCAGGAGAAATTTTCAATTTGAACGCCGGATCATTATGGGAGAGTGTAAATTGTTTTTGCTCTATTATGCATCCGACGCCATCATTTTTCTTTCTAATTACGGAGGTGTCAGGTCGAGCTGTCATGCGGGCGCTGATTTTCAATTTAACTGATCATCATACATTCATTTTCCCATTTGATAAATCTGCTATCTAGACGGCTCGCCATGCCTGGAATATTAAGAGCCGCGCTGCAGAGCGGCGCCGTAATGGGGGATGTGTATGCAGCAATAAGTGCAGATCAGGCAGTTAATTTAGCACCTCCTGATTCCCCGTCTCCATTTCTCATTTCCAATTCTCCAGGGAGCGAGAAGCAGCCCAAAGGCTGCGGCGGCCCTCTCTCCAGCCGGGGAGGCGAGGCAGGGAGAGGGGGAGCGGGAGAGAGCGGCAGGGAGAGGGGGAGGCGGAGGGGGGAGCGGAGAAACACCCTCCAAAACGCTTGTTTTCTATTACACAACTTCCAAATTAGGATATCAAGCTTAAT
>CM052546.1:384879-448948 GCA_028533065.1 Trachops cirrhosus
GAGCAGGAGGGGCAGCCGCTGCGAGGGCGCCTGTTGGAGCCCCGCCCCAGGGTGGTGAGCCTCAGGGTGCGCGCGCCGAAGGCGCTCGGCCGCCGAACCCCAGGGCGGCGTTGGCGCGGGTTTCGGCCCCGACGCGCGCGGGCTGGGACTCGCCTGTGACCCCGAAGCATCAGCGGCCGGCGGGCTCAGCCGTCAGCTGCCCCCGCGGTGTCGTACAGGGCGGTCCCCCGGAGGGCCCCAGCTTCGCCCCAGCTTCCCGGCCCCCGGCAGCGGGAAAGGCCCGGCCTCTCCTAGCCCGTCCCACCCAGGCGGGGAGGCGCGCAGGCCTCGGCCCAATCGCCGCGCTGGAGCCCACTGCCGCCCGTCCCTCTGGGCGCGTGAACGGGGCTCCGGGCTTGGGGGAAACTGAGGCCCGGCGGGACGGGGCGCGGCAGCGAGTGGCAGAGACCCAGATGAACCAAGGCGCTCCGCGTGGGGTGCAGCAGGGCAGAGGGGTCACGGGGGCGGCGTGGTGGGCCCCGGGGCCCCGGGGGCTGCTGGGACCGCGGCATCTCCACGCAAGCGTCAGCCCTGTGGCCGCACAGAAGGGGCTGCAGAGGGGCCCCGCCCCCCGCCGGGCGGCCTGGGCGCCGAGCCGCGCGCGCAGTCGTCAGGGCGCTGACGGGAGGCAGCTGTGACTGTTTAACTGGGAGCTGGTTGCTTGGCAACGCGAGGCGGCTCATTACCGCGGCCACAGTGATTAACCAAAAAAGAAAAAAAAAGAAAAAAAGGGTAAAGAAAAAAGTAAGGAAGAAAAAAATAGGGAAAAGGGCGGGAATATGAAAGTAAAATGGGCTATTTAATTAGCTAATTGATAATCAACTTCTTTTTAATTATTCACTTAATTTAAAAAGTGTAACTACAACACTGCCCTCATCGAGCGTGTTGATGCGCTGGCAGGATTTCAAAGCCGCCGCCCGCTCCAGCGCCTGCACCTTCCTCTCCCTCCGCGCGCGGCCCCCAGGAGAGGGCGACGGAAACACTCCCTGAACTGCAGCGCCAGCCGAGAGGGCCCTGGGTGTCCCCCTTCCGACCCGCGCCCAGGCCGCGGTTGGGTGCTGAGGTGTCGGGCAGGCGGGGTCCCAGCCCCTGCTCGCCTGGTGCTCCCGTGCCAGGGGCAGACAGGGCCCTTCCGCCCTGAGGCAGGGCTGAGAGTGGACAGTGCTGGGGCGGTGACCACAGGGGACATCTGCCAGGCTGAGGCTGGGCCCCCGAGGCCCCGGGACTTGGCATTCATCGTGTCAGCCGTGCTCCCCGGAATCCGAGAGGGTGCGCAGCGGGAGGTGCGGAGGTGTGGCCCGAGGGGTCGCTGGTGGCCACCAGGTAGGGCTGGGCGGCCCCCCGCGGCAGGGTGGGAGCTGTGAGGGTCAGGGTCTAACTCGAGGCCTGAAGACCCGCTGATGGCGTCTGCGGTGTGCCGCTCATCCCCTTGGGCCTGGGGTTGCCGGGGCGCCTCGAAGGCCCTCCACCGGCATCGCCCTGGGCAGGGGGAGCTGAGGCCCAAAGCTGTGCCCCTTCCTGAAGGCACCCACTCAATGACTGCTGCACTGCAGGCACAGAGGCCGCCGTTCGGGGCAGTGGGAGCTTCGGGGCACCCAGCTCCGGATCCGTGTGGGGGATGGGGCTTCTGTCAGACCCGCTGCACCAGCCCCCATCCTCCGTCTGGCAGGAAGCCTCCACGCCCCAGGCTGCCTCGGACCTGTTCCCGGGGATGCAGCGGTCCAAGAGGAAGGGCCGGCAGACAGGGCTTGCTGAGGGTGGGAAGGACAGGGGTCAAGGAGGAGCCCAGTGCTGGGCCTCTGGCACTAGGACCCTGGAGATGGGGCTCCCTCCTCACCCTGGACACAGACCCCCACTGTCCTTCTTTTCCTTCTTCCTCTCTTCTCTGGGGCTCCCCCTTCCTTCTCCCTCCTGGCTCCTGTCTCAGATTCGACTCCTCTTTTATTCCTATCTGCCTCCTATGTGCCTGACCCTCGGCCCAGCAGCGCAGCTGGGACCCAGCGCCAGTCCCTGAGACCACCCCCTCTGTGGGCGGAGGCCAGGCCTGGGCCCGGGGAGGGCCGGCCAACCTCCCCTCTGCTTCCTCCACCTCCACCGGCTCCCTCAAGAGTGGAGGGGCCCCGGAGGCTGTCAGGAAGCCCTACAGGGTCCCCAAAGCAGAGCAAGGATTGACCTAGAAAGTGGGGGAGGGCTGGGCAGGAATTCTGGGGGCTGTTTCTGAGCTTGGGGTAAGACGCCCTCAGCTGTGACTGAGGGGCTCTTAGCTCCACCCTCCTCTGCGGAGTCACCTGGGACACGTCCCGGGTGGGGCACGTCCTGGGAGCCAGGGAGAGCTTTGCAGCCTGTATGTGGCTGGTTTTGGGTTTTGCTGCAGGTCAGAAGCCAGTGGCCCGGGAACCCAGTCCCCTCCTGCCCTGAGTGAGGTGCGTCCGAGGTTGTGACAGGCAGCCGCTGCCCCACCGCCCTGCATGCGAGGCACTCTCAGCCAGCTCTGCAGAGGCTGTCCCCGCAGCGGCAGGAGCTGAGTGAGCCCTTTGTTTCTTTGGGGCCACCTCCCCTCCTCTGAACGGAGCATCCTCAGGTCCCTGCCAGTCGCCTGCATGTCCTTGTCCTCTGCCCCTGAGCCACAGCCCAGAAAAAGCTGGAGGACCTTCCGCCCTGAGGGCCAGCACGTCTGAGCTGGCTTCTGGGTAGTGACTCCTGCTGGCTTCTAGGTGCCTCCTTCGAAAACTAAGGGGCTGAGCTGGGGTCCGAGGGGTCTCAGCGGCATGGGAAGGCCCCAGGTCCCAGGCTCCTGGGGCGGCAGCGAGCATTTAGGGAGGTAATGCGTGACCCTCAAGAACATTGCAGTCCTGGCCCCAGCACCCCAGGGTGGCCGTGTTTGGAGCCGGGCCATCCAAGAGCTGACTAGGGTAGACGGGGTGGTGGGGGAGAGCCCGCATCAGTGGGACAGGTGTTCTCCAGGGCACGATCGGGACACCGACACACAGGGACCCCGCGTGGGGATGCGAGGAGGAGACACACGGCCGCCTGACGGGAGGCCAGCCGCCATCCCTCGGGCTTGGACTTCCGGCCTCCAGAGCTGAGGGCCAGTGTCTGTTGTCAAGGTCACCCGCAGCCTGGGGTGCTGGTTACATGCAGCAGCCCCTGCGGGCTGTGCACCTCCTGTTGCAAGGGCACACGGGCCTGGCACAGAGGGGCACCGGGTGTCTGTGGGGGTGGGGGCGCTCTGACATCCTCAGGCCTCAGTATCCTCACTGGGAAGTTGCTCTCCGGGGGCCTCTCCAACGGGGACACTAAAGCCAGGGCCACCCTCAGCCTTCACCTGGGCCAAGCAGCCAGGACAGAGGAGAGGCTCCTGGTGCCCGTGCCCTAAAGTCAGGGTGGTCCCCCCCAGATCCCCTGGGGAGGAGGCTGGGGGCTCTGGCCTTTTCTGTCCCCTGGGGCTTTGAGTGGGGCCAGCAGGAGATCAGCCACCACCCCCGTCCAGGGGAGGCCCCCTGGCAGGCAGGAAGGAAGGAAGGCGTGGTGTGGCCAGGAACGTGGCTCTGTGGGAGGGCGCTCACGGCGCTTAGCCTCCCGTTCCGTAGCTGTGGGTGATGGAACTGGGCCCTGCTCTCCCTTCCCTGTCCCCCGGCCCTGCCCCAGGCACCCTGGGCGTTGGGGCCCAGTGGTGGGTGGGTTTCCGCAGCTTGTCGGCGAGCGGCACTGGTTCCTACCCCACTGCGGCGCAGAGGGTGGTGTGGGGGCCGTCCTGACAAGCAGCATCCAGGCAGCGGCGGGGCCTGCGCCAGGCGGGTGCGCGGCGGCTCTGACGGGTCCCATGTGCTTCGTGCCAGTGGGACGGGCTCTCCGGGCGGGTGGGGCTGTCCTGCTCTGCACAGGGGCCTGTGGTCCCTGGGTGGAGGTGACCACTGTACCTTTGTCCTCCGTCTCCCCGGTAATCCTTTGATCCCTCTGGTTTCAGAGCCACGGAGAACCACAAAATTAGTTCTAAAAAATTGCCCCTCCATCCCGCCACTAATCCCCTAACTCCGTAATTAAGTCGGTGGTAGCCCAAATTGTCCTAAACATCTTTTGGGAGATTATGTATTTTAATCATCATTATCCGATGAATATTTGACTACATAGTCATCATATAATCAAGAGTAAAATTATAATCCAAAAAAGGCATTTAATGACACTTCAGACATTGCGAGGTTGGGTGACAGGCCAGGGTCTGGCCCTCCTGGCCAGACCCCTCGCCAGCCCCTTTGCAAATTGAGACCATGGTTTCAGAGAAAAGTAGAGGAAGCTGGTGTGTCGCCCCCCTTCCTGAGTAACAAGGTGTCTTGTTTGAACAGCTGTTTGGAAACGGTTTCTATAAACATCATTAGGGTTTGTGTTTCAACAGAGTTTTAGGGGAGCCCTTAAGCTGGCGGATGAACCCAGGGCCCTTTGGCTGGTGCAGGAGGCTGCGATCAGGCCTTGACGGGGCCTCGCCGGCTGCCCCAGCACCCTGCACTGTGGCCGGAAAGGCTCGCTCTGGGGTGAGGACCGACAGAACAGCAGCAGCTAAGGATCAGGGGTCTGGGCCCAGCCTTGCTGCTTGCCAGCTGTGTGACCTGGGGCACATTGCTTGACCTCTCTGAGCTGGGTGGAGATGCTCTAAGGACACCGTAGCATTGCCTTGAGGTGCTGAGGCCACGCCTGGCTGAGGTCGGCACCTCCGCTGCTTCACACAGCTCACAGGGGACCCTGGAGTCAACCTAATGGGGCACCCCGGGTGTCTGCCCTTCCTCGGGGTCACAGAGTCCCATGGGAACTGGGCGGTCCCCAGGTCACCAAGTCCAGGCTTCTCTCTCTGAAGTGGGAAACTGAGGCCCAGGAGGGGTGGAGAAACCCCCATCCATCTCTGGGTATAGAGTCTGTGCCCTGCCCCCAGGAGCTGTCCTATGCACGACGCTGGGGGCTAGACTAAGTGGGTGCCGCCCTGCACGCCCCTGCTCCGGGCTGCTGTCTGCCAGGTGCGGGGAAGGCCCATCCGGGAGGCCCCCCTCAGCTGGGGGCAGGAGAGTGCCTGAGGCAGCTTCCTGAGGCCAAGCCTTCCTCCCCACATTTGTAAACTCGGCTACCTCCTTGCATTACAGGAAATCTGGGGGGTGCAAACGTGCAACAATGAAGCAGAAAAAAATAGCCTTAATGGCCCAAGTCGCAGGCCTAACTGGTTTCCTGGTCTGTAACAGACCAGGCCCTGGGGGCCCTCCACACTCCCGCCCACTCGCGCAGGCCACGCCCACTGCCCCCGCGCTGCCGCTCCTTTCCTCGCCTGCGCGGCCACCCCTGCTTGTCCTCTCCGGCCCCACGCCAGAGCCCTCTTTACGGGAAGCCCTTCCCGGTCCCGTCAGGCGGCACCGCGGGTCCCGTGGTCAGCCCTGCCGGGGCAGCGTGTCGGGCGCGTGAGTCCCGCACCAGACCAGCATTCCACAGGGGGCCCCAGCACCCGCACCTTCCGGATGAGGACCCTGCGCTCCGGGAGGGGTGCTGACTCATGCAGGCCAGCCCCCCTCTGGACGTCCCTGGTGCCCCGAGTTCTGTGACCGGCGCCCCGTGAGCCTGCTGCTTGAGACGACGTCATCGGATCCTTCCGCGGGCCTGGGCCCAGCGTTCGCCATTGACACGTCCCGTGGCGCGTCCTCCTGCCTGGCTGCCGTCCCGGGGCGCCCGCCACACCAGACGTGGGGGACCCCCGGAGGCCCTCCCCGTCCCACCCGGGTCTTCTGACGAGGGGCTGCTGAGACCCACTCTAGTCCCCTGTACGGACGTCTGCCGAAACCGTCGGAGACAGAGTTACTGCGCAGACGTTG
Source organism: Trachops cirrhosus (assembly GCA_028533065.1). Classification (NCBI taxonomy): domain Eukaryota; kingdom Metazoa; phylum Chordata; class Mammalia; order Chiroptera; family Phyllostomidae; genus Trachops; species Trachops cirrhosus. The sequence goes on from CM052546.1 coordinate 390,765, forward strand.
GAGCCCCTGTTCGGAGCAAAACATCTGTCATTTAGCGCTATGACGCCACAGGGACGCGCGTTACGACCTTGTTGCGTTTAATTTATTTTCTTCCGAATACTGCAGAGGCGAGGCGGGTTCCTAGGTGTTGCTGTGGACAGATCCAGGCCCCTCCCGCACAGGGGGCCACGCTGACCCTAGGAGGGGACCCTTTTGGGCTCACCCCCACGTTCCTCTTCAGACCCACCAGAGGCCGTCGGAACGCTGTCAGCCGACCCCTGCCCTCCCCCCGCCCCAAGGACAAAGGAGACCGCTGGGCAGGCTGCGAGCTCAGTGTGTGGTCAGGGGTGGCCCTCCTAGCGCAGGGGCAGGACTGTCCTCCCGGAGCCCCCTCGCTGGTCTTTTGGGGTCCATGTGTCCCCCTCAGGGACACAGAGACAGGGCTTGCCCAGGAGGAGGGCGAGCCCCACCCTTGTGGGAGCCTCCCCAGGCCTCACGTCCCAGCCCTCTTGGCCCCCCTGAGAGGCTGGCAGAGGAGGAGGCTGAGACTCAGAGGCTGGGACACCGGCCAGGGGACACGTGGCAGTTCCGGGGCTGAGCAGGGATGCGAAGCCAGATGCCTGTGACCCTGCACCTTGGCCGACTCCGCCTCTCCCAGGGGGCTGACCAGGCAGTGGCCCCAGGAGCTGCAGTGGGGGACAGTCCCTGAGCCAGGCCATTGGCTGTGTGTGGCCCCGTCCTCGCCCATCAGGCCTCTGGCGTGGGCAGCTTTGCCAGTCAGGAGTAACGAGGCCCTGCCCTGGCTGCTGTCCCCGGCTGCTGTGGCTCAGTGGACTGAGTGCCGGCCTGTGAACCAAAGGGTCACCAGTTCAATTCCCAGTCGAGGCACATGCCTGGGTTGCGGGACGGGTCCCAGTAGGGGGGGCACAAGAGGCAACCACACATCGATGTTTCCCTCTCTTTCTCCTTCCCTCCCCCTCACTAAAAGTAAACAAATAAAATCTTTAAAAAGAAAGAAAGAAACAACCAGGCCCTGGCTTCCCAGCCACCGTGGGACCCCTTGTGTGGGGACAGCTGTGGCAGAGAGAGAGGAAGGAGGAGAAGCCGGCCCTCCCCCGCTCACCCTGTCCTGCGTAAGCCTCCCAGGGGCGCCCGGCTGCGCTGCAACACCCCCACAACCCCTCTGCCAGCCCCGTGTGTTTGCTGCGTCAGTCTGGAAGGTCATCGGTGGGGCGGGAGGTGTCCAAGTGCATAAGGACAGGAGAGGCGCTGGGGTGTGGGAAGCAGGCGGACTCTGCCGCCCCAGTGACCTGGGCTTCCTGGGCGGGACCTCCTCCCTCACCACCCCCCCCCCAGGCCCTCGCCCACAGGCTGGCTGCGGGCTGGGATGGAGGTATGAGCCCCACCTGGGCTGGGGTGCTGACCCACCTAGGTCTGCCCCCAGGTGGCCTCTGAGCAGGGTGGGCTGGGCGCTGGAGAGAGGAGTGTGGACCCTCGGGGCCCGCTGGGCTTCCTAGCCTGCTCCCTGAGTCCTTGGCCTCAGGCCCTGTGGGCAGTGGGTTCTCTCCGGCCACTTAGGTTCCGTCTGAAGGGCGGGGGGCGGCCTGGCTGAGCCGGCCCGGGGCCAGGCGCCTCCCAAGCACCTGCTCCCATCACACGGCGTGAATAATTTAGTCTCTAATTAAAAGTGAGGTCAAGCCAGGAAAAGTGGCTGGACGGCCAGCGGCACTGCAGCCCACTGCGTCACCGGCAGGTCTGAGACAGTGGGCCAGGGGCTCTGCGCCACACATCCCCACGCCTCCCAGCCTGGGTGAGCGCCTCGGAGTCCAGGGGAGGGCGTCCCCACCCTCCAGCCCCCCTCTGCCCCGTGTTCTTCCCCAGCACAGCAGCCCCATCCTGCTGGAGGCCTGTGTGGACTGTTTCTGGAACATTCTTATCCCAGATATCTGCTTGGCGGGCTTCGTCACTTCCTTTCAGTCTCAGAAGTCTCCTCGCTGGTCCAAGCCAGCCCCCCCCCACTCCCCTCAGTCAGAACATCAGGCAGGGCCTTGGCCTGCGTCCCCATAGCCCCTGGTCCCCAGCACCAAGGACAGCTCCTGGCCACAGTGGAGGCGGCTGGTCCCTTGAGGGGTGGTCCCGTCCGGAGAGGAGAGGGGCAGTGGCCGAGCTGCTGGTGGGCTCTGCCTGTTTCCTCTCCCTCTGTCCTCTGGTCAGCCCGGACCCCGAGGATGGGCCTGTGGTCCCTCTCCCTGAAAGTCCCATCCGTAACAGTATGCTGACCCCACTGCTCTGGGGCACTCGAGGGACGGAGCAGAGGGGAGTGGCAGGGTGGTGGTGGCCTCAGGAGAGCCCGGCACCCTGGACGTGCCCGAGTTCCCACAGCATCGAGGCTGCCGGAGTGACTGGTGCCTGGCAGCCCCACCCGATTGCGGGCCGGGGCTGAGGGCCGGGGCTAGGGGCCCTGGCACCCCTCCACCTTGCTTTGAGGGACTGCAGTCCGCCCCGGGAGGCGCTGCTCAGGTGGGTGTGCCACCGGGAAGAGTCTCTGTCCCCACCTTCCAGAGATCGCCTGCACCGGGGGCTGGGAGTCCTCGCCAAGGGGAAACTGAGGCTTAGGTAGGCTAACTCATCCCAGGCCCCCCAGCTGGTCAATGGCCGGGAGCTGACTGGGGCTGAGGCAGCCCCTCAGGAGCCAGCCTCTCGGAGAGGGCACCTCTGTCACTGTGACCTCTTCCGTAGGATGGGGGGCGGCAGCTCAGGGCCCTCCCTCCATCCTGCAGGCCTCGGACTCCCTTCTGCCAGCCAGCCCTGAGTTCAGGGCGGTCTGCAGACTCAGACCGCACCCTGAGGCCGCCGATGCTCTGGGGTCCCCAGGAGGCGGGGGAGGAGGGGGCCCAACCTGTTCCAGAACAGGGACAGTGCGGGGGTGGGGGGCACGTCCCAGCCCCGGCGCCCCCGCGCGGCCCGCCCCGCCGGCCCGAGGGTCTCTGGCTCCCGCCTTCACCCTGGTTTGTATGTTCCGAGTGGCGCCCGTGAGGGGAGGGAGCTGGGGGGGCACCCTGGGCCCTGGGGTAGCAGATTAAAGATGGATATTTTGTTTGTTACAATCAAGACCTCTGATTTCAGTTTTATAAATTTTTAAAATATTAATTATATTTTGGAAAGTGTGCCGAGGTGCACGCATTAGCTGCTGCTGCCTGCTTCGCTGCAGCTCAGCGTTTGGCCCAGATCAGCTGCCGAGGAGGAGGCTGGGGCGTTTTAATCCACCTTGTTAAGTTATTAAATTTCCTTTATTTACATTCGGATCCCACTTTCATTAGCATTGTAACAGGTGCTCATTAACAATTTATCATTCGGGAGGCGGAGGAGACAACAGCAAGAGACATGCTACAAAGTTTACTCTTAATTACAAGGCAGCCAGCTTCCTGGACAAAACAAGGGGCTGCTCCAGCTCCTCTTCCTCTTCCCCTGTCCCCCGCCCCTCCCATCCCCCCACCTCCCCACCCCCTCCCTGGGTTCAGGCCCCAGAGGCTCCCAGAAGCCCTGGGTCTGCGCTCTCCCGTCAGTGCGGTGCTCAGAGAGCAGCCTGAGCAGAGAAGCGAGGTCTGCCAGGCACGGGCGCCCGCCCCCCGAGTCCTGGCCGAACCAGCAGACGGGACCCTGCTTTCCCACCTGGGTGACCCGGGCAGTGATGTCACCCCTGGAAGCCTCCTTGGCCTGTCCTCTAAGGACCAGAAGGGACTGATAGGCCAGGGCCACACAGCGGGACTGCAGGGTCCTCTTGCCCTTCCCACGTGCCCCCGGGAGGGGTCTGCAGGGTGCTGCCAGCTGGCGGTGGGATCCTCGGCCCCTGGCAGGCCAGCCCCTCCAGCGGGGGCCCACAGCGCTCTGGGGCCCAGGCCTTGACACTCTCTACCTGCCTTTCCTGTTCCCCCCATTCACTCTGGGTCCCAGGGGCCAGCAGCCAGTGTGGCCCAGCCCGACCCCGGTCACCCCCTCCCTACGGAGGGGGCAGGTGGAGGCGAGCCCTTGTCAGTCGTCACCTGGCTGTGCCCCGAACCTTGACGCGTGGGCCGGCCACCACCCATCAGGGGCCCAGGCCTCCTCTGCACCAGTAGCCCCCGGCCAGTGTGTGGGGTGCCCCTGCTTCCCGTTTCCTGGAGCCCACCTTCGCCCCAGGCAGCCCTCAGCGGGGCAACCGCCCTCCCTCCTGGGCGTTTTTCACGGATTGGGCTTTTAATATTCATCTGAGCACTGACGATTTTTCCCGCCTCGTTAGAGAAGCCGGGTCATTTTCACTGTCTTTGGATGGGCGGCCTCATCGGAGCCACTCGAAGGCTCAGAGGTTCCTTCGTGATCGGAGACATGTCACGGGCTGCACCTCACAGTGACCGCAGGGCCTTTGGCCCGCGCTCCCCTGCGCCTCCCTGCTGCCCTCGGTCAGCGTCCCCCCCTGCACCGGCTGAGCTGTTACCCGCACACTCTTCACCCTGCCTCGCTGAGCCCCGGCCGCCGGGGAGGCCAGCTGCTTGGGGGCTTTCCCCACGCGTGTCTGTGTGTGTGCACACGTGTGAGAGGCGTGTTTTGGAGTACAGGGGGAGGGCTCTCGGTGGGGAGGCTCAGCCGGCCCGCTGGGCCCTGCCCATCCCCAGGCCACATGGCCATCTAGGACTTCCGTTTTCTTGTCTGCGACGCGGGCACTGGCTCAGAGCAGGGGCTGGGCGGGTGTCCGTGGGTGGCAGGGGCTGGCTGGGTGTGTCAGGGAACAGGGCCCGCCCTGCACCAGCACCAGCTGGCCGCAGCCAGCCGAGCAGACCCCCAGGCCTGGTCCTGGTGGGCTCCTTTGCCACACAGCGCTTCCCTTGGTCCCGCAGAGACAGAGAGGTGATGGCCCGGGGGACCGAGTGGAGTGGGGACTAGGGAGGGTCTAACAGGCACAGCCCTTGGTGGAGGCTGCCCAGGGCCACCCAGCCAGGGAGCGGGGCTGGGGCCACACTGGGTTCTCCTGGGTCCCCAGGGGCTGGCACGAGGGAGCCGACGGCCAGTGTGGCCCAGTCAGACGGCAGTCACCCCCCATCGGGCTGGGTGGGTTCCCTGGGCAGAGGTGGGGTCTCAGGGTTGCAGAGGCCCAGGCTGGAGGAGAAGCCGGGAGTCTGAGTGGACGCAGCCCCCAGCTCGGCCGGGACTGAGACACTCTCAGGTGTGTCTCTGCCGGGGGCTGAGGTCTTGGGGACACTGACCACGTTGTTCAACAAGAACATGCCCGTCACTGTCATCTACTGAGTCTGCCAGCCCCTCTATGACGCCGTGGGTGTCAACCATGAGCCCGGAAACCGGTAGCAGGGTGGGGAGGGGCCGAGGCCGGCATGCCCCTCCCTCCCTGCACCCCCAGCACCGCCAGGGCCGGCGCCCCTCGGGCCTGAGCAGCTGCTCTGCCACTGACGGTGGTGTCACTTCAGAGGGTTTGCCCTTCCAGCTGCGGCAACACAAATGGGCGCGATCATCCCGTCCCCAGACTGGGGACATGTGGCTGGCACACGCGGGGCGGACCTACGCAGAAACCCAAGCGCGCCTCCCAGCCGCCCCCGGCCTGCCGCCCCGAGGTTCCCTCCAGCACGAGCCGCCGGTGGCACCGACAGCTGTTGAATCGTCACGTGGCATCCGGTGTTTTTGCCTATAATGGAGAGAGTCGTAAAAACATACGTCTCAGTAGCATACTGCTGTTTGGAAGGGGCCGGGGAATTCTGGGGAGAGAACCGGGTTTTACTGTAAGTCCAGAGCCGGCAGCCTGACAGCCTGGCGCGGGGGGCACGGGGGCCGATGCCGCCACCCCGCAGCCGCGCCTGGCCGGCAGGTCTGGGTCCCGTTTACAGGTGCCTTTGGGGCGTCGGTCGTAAGTCTGACCTCGGTGTCCCCACCTGTGACGCAGGGTTGCCTGTGTGCAGATCTTCGGGGTTATCTGTGGGATGTAACCCTCCAGAGGCCCTTGCAGAAGCGGGTGAGAGCCAGCAGCCCTCCCTGGAGAGGTGGCGATGCGCTGCATTCAGCGAGAACTCCAAGGGGTTCCAGGTGGTGTCGAGGCCCGGGCCCGAGAGTGCCTGGGCTCAAACAGCCATTTCCGGGCCAGCCTGAGTGCCGCAGCTCCTGGGCCCGGCCTGGAACCAGGGACTTCCCGGGACCCTGGGGGCCAGCTGCCACTCGAGAGCTGGGGCGTCCCCTTCTGTTCAGTCACCATCGAGATCCTGTGTCTGAGCCCCAGGACAGAGGGCGCCGTGGGGGGAAGCGTCCAGCCAGGCGGCTGCAGCTGAGGGTCCGGAAGGGCCGGGAAGCCCGGCCCCAGGGCCCTCGGGAGGCCCCTGCCTGGGTGACCGAGGGACACGGAGCCGGGAGAGGGACAGCCGCCCGTCCCTCCCTGGCTGCCACAGGGCCTCCTGCAGGGGCTGCACCCTTCAGGTCTCCGAAGCCTCGGGCGCCCACAGGCCCGGGTCCGGCTCCGGCTCCGGCTCCGGCTCCGGCCCTCCCCAGCTGCCCACCGGGACTCCGGGCGGCGGCAGGCGGCCTGACGGTGTCGATGGGAGATGATTTTCAAGGTGAAATTTCTAGTTCAGTTGAGTCACTTTCGTTCAAGGCAGCGCACAAAATGTCATCCCCGCCCGGCTGCGTGCGCTCCGCGCTGCTCTCCCGTCGCATTTAAATTTACTCCACTTTCCCTCCCTGACACCTGTTTAAATCAATATCTTCCTCTCCAGGTCGCGGGGAGAATGTGCCCAGCTCTCCACACAGCGCTTCTCAAATCCACTAAAATCAACACAATAATTGAAATATTTTCAAGCTGATTACACCGCAGCCCGAGGCTAGCCTGGTTGCTAAGGGTGAGCTCCGCGGTTGCTAGGGGGAGTAAATCATCTTGCATTATTTGATTTTTGTTATAGATATGAAACCGCTACTCCTGCGATTAAATGTCTCTCAGCCTAACACCTATGGGACCTGGGGAGACAGGAGAGAAAGGCGCCCACCTTGACCCTGTCAAATAAATATCTCTAACTTTTCCTGTCCGCAGGCTTCCCCGCCAAACCTGGCTGTGGGTTTTTTCTTCCCTTAACCCGACTTTAAATAACAAAGCTGTGGGGACGAGCAGATGAAGAGGGAAGAGCCTCTCCTCTATTAGCGGGCGCTGGGCACGCTGACCTCGCTGTCCCTCCGGCCTGGCTCCTGGGGGGCACCTGCCCACCTCCACCGCCTCCTCCCTCGGGGGATTCGGCCCAGACCCTGGCTCTGGCTGGCTGGCGGGCGGCCGGGAGGTCCGGGTGAGCCGAGGACACAGCGTCCAGGACAGGGAACCACGAGAGCAGGTGCCCTCACTGTGTGACCCAGGGCAGCAGGATGGGGCGGCGGGGGGCCCAGGCGGCTGCACACCCTCGGCCCTGCCCGGCACCCAGCGGCCAGCTCTCAGAGGTCAGCTCTGACCACTTTCCCCGAAAGTCCTCACCCTTTCTGGTCTCCGGGCCCCCCGCAGCCCTCCCGTCCTCCGCCCGCTGTCGGTGAGGGGCTGCAGTCCCAGGCCGAGTGCCCCTCCCAGCCTGCCCCAGCTAGCACCCTTAGAAAAGACGGGGTGTGCCCAGCCGGCCAAGGCTTCAGCCCCTGAGCCGCAAGTGTCTGCTCCGAGCTGGCTGCCTGGCGGCAGGTGGGCGGGGAGGCTGCCCTGCTGGGAGCCGGCCAGCTGTTCCCAGGAATGAATCCGAGTGAATTAACAAACAGCCCGCAAACCTGTCAATTGAATCATTCCTGACGAGTCCAAGTGCAGGGCTGGCCGGGCCGGGCGGGGCCGCAGCCCTGCCCAGGAGAGCTGGGGACAGTCCCGGATGGCGCCTCAGCCCACCCTTGGGGGGCCAGATGCGGCTCCCGAACCGCTGTCCTCCTGGGCTGTCCCCGCACTGGAACCGTCCCTGGCTCCCCACTCCCCGGGGCAGCACCCGCCCCGGGCACTCGGGCTCTCCCACGTCCAGGGCCGCACACCACCCGCTGCGTGGCCTTGGGCAGCGGGCCCCACGGGCTGCAGCCTCCTCCTCGTCGTGGGGAGGGACCCCAGGTGGCAGGAGGTGATAGGAGTGTGGGAGTGGGAAGGGGGGAGTCACTTTGTGGGCTCAGCCCATGACGACGGTCACTCAGGCGTCCCTCATGGGGCATGTGGGGGCCTGGGGTCCTCTGCACTTTGAGGCCTCTGTCCAAGGCTGTCACACCCAACTGGTGCTGGGTCCTCTGCGTGGGGTGCCCTTCCCACTCCCCCAGCCCCCTGACTCATCCCTCCAGGCCTGCCCCTTACTACTGAAGCCCTTCCTGCCGCTGGGCTCCCAGAGCCCCAGGCATGCTTCTGTGCCAGCAGGCGGGACGGCCTACGGCCCTGCACTGCCCCAGGTCTGGACCCCTCAGGTCAGGGGCCACCGCTGCCCCTTGGGTCCCCAGCACGGCCCAGCCCAGAGCCAGGCACGGAGCTGCCTTGGCGAGTCCTTCCTGAAGCGCTCACAGGCGGGAGTAGCCCTCTCTGGTCCGCCAGGCCTGGGCCCTAGAGGACCTCTCTGTCACCCAGGTGAGCGGCTCCGGCTGGCTGAGGTGGGCCGGGGGCCCTGCGGCTGCAGCCAAGGCTTGGCTGGCCAGGAGGTGTCGCTTAGCGCAAGGATTCTCCAGGCCGGAGGCGGCTCTGCTCCCGGCAGCCGGCAGCCACACCTGGCCGGGGCCCCCTCTCGGCCTGGCAGTGGGTGTAGATTAGAAGGAAGCCCAGGTGCAGGGACGGGGGAGAGGGGGGCGGGGCCTGGTGGGTGAGCGGGGCGGGGCTGACGGTCCCGCGTGTTGGGAAGGGTGGGGGCTGTGGGCACCTCCTCACGTGCACTCTGCCGGGCGTCCAGTCCGGCCGTGGGGGCTTCTGGGAGACCTGCCCCGCCAGCCCGTAGGCCCAGACGCCCTGCCCTTCGCTCCCGCGCCCTAGGGCACGGGATCTGAACCCCAACCACAGACCCTCCTCCAGAACCTTCCCGCAACCCCGTTCTGGCCTCTGACAGTCCTCTCCCAGTGAGGAGGTCCGGTGTCCGGTCCCCCAGGGCGCCCGGGGAAGTCCCTGGGGCCCCATGCTGTTAACCAGGCAGCCACCTCTCGCCGCGCCAGGCCGCCGGGACCCTCCGTGGCCATTCAGCGAAGCCATCTGCCACCAGAGCCGGGAGTCTCGGGCAGAAGCTGCAAGGACAAGCTCAGATATGTCAGCGCAGAGTTATCAGCAGAAGGCAACATCTGCCTGCCTGCCACCGACGACGGCGGGCCATTTAGTCCGCCCCTCCTCCCTTCAGCTGCAGACAACAGCTCCCTGTATTATATTTTCTCACTCAATTAGCACTATCATCCTGCTGAAATAGAGGCCAATTTACCTATAATGACATCATTGTTAGGGACGGGCGGGCTGGGCTGCCACCAGGTTGCGCAGACAGGTCCGTCTCTCTCCACTAACCCTGACAGGGACGGCCGGGCGCCGGGCGGGAAGCAAGGGGCGCCCAGGCGGCCTATCGGCGGCCACCCCGTCACCTCCGACCACAGACATTGTTTCCGACAGTTCTCAGGAGCAGTGTGGCGGAAAATTGAGTCCAGATTCATTAGGTTTTTCAGTGTGCCGCTCAAGTCAGTTAAATTGATACATTTCCTAACGAAATTGAAGTGCTTTGTGCTGCCAGCGGAAAGCCGGGTGACCGGCCTCGGCCCGCTGAGCAGCAGAACGAGCTGACGGATCCATTAGGCCGCTCCCGGCGCCGGCCCCCTCTCCCTGCATCCCCGGCCCGCGCTGTAAATCTCCGCCAATTTCAGGCCTAATCATCATTATAAACCCTTCCTCTGCCCGCGCCCGCCCGGCAGCTCCGCGCTCCAGAAACAGCCCGAGGTGCACTAATCGGGTGGCCTGCAGGGTCAGCATCCTGGCGGCTCGTCCTGGCCTGAGGGGCCGGGACCCCGAGGTGGAGGGGGACTCAGGGTGGAGAAGGGCGGGCTAGTAGCAGCTGGGACCCAGAGTGGGCTGTGTGCCCGTTCGACAGATGGGGAAACTGAGGGCAGGTGACGGGGCGGAGGCGCGGACACAGAGCGTTGGTGTTGAACGGGACCCTGGAGATCTGTTTCCAGCCAGACTCTCTCTCTGGTTTAACGGAAGTGCACCCAGGAAGCCCACAGACAGCACAAGAGCGGGGCGGCTCGTTTTCACGTAAGTGTGCACCGTGGAGCCCCCCGTGGGGGACGTCCGGCACCCAGCAGGCCCCCCAGCGCCCCTGGCCACAGGGCCACCGCCGCTCTGACATGCGTCCTGCGTCCCGCGTCCTGCTCGTGAGCCTGGTGTAGATGGAATGATACAGCGTCCTCTTTTGGTGTCCAGATTTTTTTTTGCCAAGTTGGCATCTTCGTGTACATCCGCAGTTAGTCCTTTTTCACTGCTGTATACTATTCCATGGTGTGGCAGCACAACGGACCTGCCCCTGTCCTGTCGCTCCGGCGTGGGGCCGTCAGGGGCAAACCCGAGACCAGCACTCCCTGGACCCATTTTCTTGGGCCGTCCACCCTGGTCTCTTGTGCTTTCTCCGGCCCCTCCCCCCTCGAGGTTGGCAGCGTGAGTTTGGAAATGTGTGCGTCTGGCCCCTCCCTCCCAGCGGGAAGGCAGGCTGGCAGGAACTGAGGCCCCTAGGGGGTGGTACCCCCGACGCCTGGAGGCCATCTGTGCCGTGCAGGCTGAGCACCCCTAAGACGGCCAGGCTTCTCACTTTCAAAGACGTGCCACAGGGCCCAGCCCGGCCACAGGTGTGAGCCCCGCACCGTGGAGCTGGGTGGAATTGGTCGTGTGCACACAGCACGTTCCCCCCTGCGTGTCGCCGTCAAGAGGCCTGGAGACCCGGCATCTCCGTGGCCCGAGCTCAGCTCAGCCCCAGATCCTGGCCCCTCACCACCATTCTCTGCTGAAGGAGACGTGGCCCACCTGGGGCGAGCGGGGAAAGAGGCGGGCGCAGGCTGGTGTGTCTGTTCTGGAAGCTCAGATGGGGGGCGGTACGTCCCGAGAGCCGGGAGCTGGCCAATGGACACAGTTCCAGCGTCAAATAAACTACGGCTGGGACCCCCTGGAAGGGCGCGACCCCCACGTGAGCAGACTCACTTGGCCTGGGGTCTCTCACGGAGCATCGTGTCCGCGTGCCTCACCCATGCCACAGCATGGGTCCTTGTGTCCCCGTCCCTCCCTTTTGTGGCCAAATGACGTTCCACAGTTGCACGGCCCGTCCCGTTCACCTTCCTCACGCGGAGCGGTGCGCAGAGCACGGCGAGCATTGGCACACAGGTTGTTCAAACACCTGTGCTCAGTGGTTGGACTAAAGTTTGAATCAGGACAGAAACTCGAATCAGGAAAACAAAGTCCGGGTTCTGCCTCCAGCTTCACAGCGTCTTCAAGTACTTGAGAGCCCGCGGCCTCCCTCCCCCGCCCGTCCTAACATCCTAACGGAAAAGCCTCCACACTCCCGGGACTGGGTCTGGGAATTTGGCAGGCGGTCGAGAGCAGGACGGGCGTTCGTCCTCCCCGGCCCCGGGCGGCAGCATCAGAGGACACTCAGGGACACCGCAGGGAGCAGGCCTGGCGTCAGGGTGGCCCTGGGCTTGGCCTCGGACCCCAAAGCTGCTGCGGCCCCTCTGAGCCATCCGGGGCAGGCAGGGGGCTGGTCTGACCACTCCCAGACCTCGTCCCTGCACCTTAACATTGGGGGACCTGCAGGATCGGCTGTCCGGGCACAGCCCTTCGCCTCTGCCAGCTGGAGCAGCCCCGGCAGCTGCAGACTGGGGCCCCCGGGCACCCCCTCCCCACGCCACCACAGAGCCTTGAACTGAGCAGGGAGTGGACTCTGAGCCGAGGACCCCCCTGCCTCTGGCTCCCGGTTCTCTGGTCCTCACAGCCTTCAGGGGCTGAGAAGGGCCTGTCTCCTCCAATGAGCTAGAAAGCTGACAGGTCTGGCCTCCAGCCTGGGAGGGGCCCTGGGGACCACCCAGGCCCGGTCCCCTGCCTCAGGAGCTGCTGGAGCTCTGGGGCTCTGGACCCCAAAACCGATTGAGCCTCTGTGGCACAGGGCAGGGTCCAGGGCCTGCCCAGAGACTAGCCTCTTTGCCTGCAGATCAGGGTGGCCCCGAGGGAGGCTCACCTGGCCTGGGTCCCCGTGACAGGTGGGGCAAGGTGCCGTGGGCTTGGGGACAGCTGGTAGGAGGGCTGGGAGGCAGGGGGTGCTGCTGGGAAGGCTGGGGAGCCAGCCTGGTGGGCGTGCGGAAGAGCGGTTTTCCTGGAGGAGGCGGACCCCGTGGAGCTGCAAGATCGTCCAGCAGCCCCGCCCGACCCCACGCTGGGGCGGACATCGCTTCCGCCCTGCAGAGGCCCAGATGGAAATTTATGGCGAAGGGAGAGACCCCTCACCTGGGGCTCGGGCGAGCTGGGGCGAGAGGACAGTATTTCCCGCTGAAGGGAAGTGCAGGAGCTCTCAGCAAATCGATGGGCTGCTCTGGGTCAATAAACCACAGAGCCTGTGTGGGAGGCAGGGGCCCCGGCCTCCTCCGATCCGGCTTCGGGAGAGAGTGGGGCTCCGGAGGCCTCCAGAGGAAGCCCTGGGGGTGGCGGGAGCCCAGCTGTGTCCAGTCCACTGGCTCGGGATGAAGTGGGGGGCACTCTGGAGGGGACAGGGCTGCGCAGGGGACATGGCGTGGTGTTCATGGGGCCAGGCTGTGGTCTGGGGCTCACTTCACCCTTGCGCCTGGGGGTCACCAGCATGGTCGCCCCCCACTTCAGGCCCAGCCTGTCCTGGCCCCTCCACCTCCCACGGACCCCAGCTGGCCGGGACTCCTCCCCGCTTCTCTCCCCCTGACCTCCTGCAGGAGCTCCGGGCACCGCGGGACCCGAGTGGCGGGCGGAGCAGGATCTGCTTCAGGCATTCAGCAGTTACGGAGCTGGGTCCTGGGCAGGTGTCAGTCCCTGCCCCGTAGGGGAGCACACGGGGACCCAGTGTGTGATGGGGGCAGGGACACAGTGAGTCGGGGGTGCACGTGGTCTCTCGGGAGCTGGCATGGAGCAGAGAGGGACGGTCTGGGAGGCGGTCCAGGCAGAAGGGCAGCACGTGCAAAGGTCCTGGAGTGGGAAGTTGCTGCTGTGGTCAGGGTGAGGGAAGGGCCAGCAGGGCCAGCGAGGAGGGGGCCGTGAGAGGGAGGGCGACAGAGACAGAGAGGGACAGAGAGATGGAGACACGGGTGGAGAGACAGACAGACAGACAAAGAAGGAGAGAGGCAAAGGTGGCAACAGGCCGGTTATTGGGGCGGGGCAGAGTGAAGCGTGAGGGCTCCGTGGCTGGTCTGGTGTAGGCCATGTCCACAGCCACGTTTTTCTTTTAAAGATTATTTATCTTTAGAGAGAGGGGAAGGGAGGGAGAAAGAGGGAAACTGCAATGTGTGGTTGCCTCTGGAGCGCCCCCTACTGGGGTCGCGATCCAGGCAGGTGCCCTGACTGGGAATCGAACTGGTTTCGGTCGCAGGCCCGCACTCCATCCTCTGAACCACACCAGCCAGAGCTGGAACTGTTTATTTTCTAATAGCCACATTTTTAAAACTCAGAAGAAACAGGAGACGTTGGGTTTGATGACCTTTACTGGGACGCACACAAACCGATCTCGCCCCCGCGGGGCGTCCAGCCCGAGGTCCCAGTGAGGGGCCGGCCCTTCTTTCGCCAAGTCCCCCAACTCCCGTGTGCACTTCCGCCGCGCCGCCGCTCCCAGGGTTAAAGTGAAGGGTCGTCCCACCTGGAGACACACTGGACGTCGCTTCCGTTTCCACGTTTAAATTCAAAGTAAGGGCAGTTAAATGCAACTGAAAGTTCCGTCTCCCGGGCCACGTTTGCGGGTCTCCGCTGGCCACGCGTGGGTGCGCCCAGCACAGGCTCGGTGGGACTCCGCAGACCGCTGGGCTGCATAAGGCCGGTGACAGTAGGTGGTCCCTCACCTGGGGAGGGGGGCAGTGGGGAAAGGGCCGAGGATGAGCCCTGGACAGGGTCAGAGGAGGGGTCGTCAGACCGGCCAGAGGACTCGGCCGACTTCCGCCCAGGTGAGGGCATCGACGGCTGGCGGCTTCGTGGGACTTGGCCGGATCCGAGGGAGCAGACGCAGTGTGGACGCGGCTCTGGGTGAGTCTGCAGCAGGCAGGGCAAGAAGCGGGGCAGGTGGGCCTGGGTGGCGGTCAGTGTGGGGTGGGCGTCTGGGCGGGGCTTCTGGGACTTCTGCTGACTCGCTCCTCCAGGCCAGGGTGGAGGCCACGGCCCAAGAGCAGGGGGCGTGAGCGCCTGCCAGCCCGGAGTCTCTGTCCCTTGCCGTGTCTGAGGGCGTGAAGGCACACGGGAGATCTGGGAGAAGCGGGGACGCGGGGCGCCTGCCTGTTGGCAGACTGTGGGGCTGCGCACGCGCAAGTTCACGCAGGGCGCAGCAGGCCTGGCTCCGCCCCGCCCCCCGCTGGTGGCCCAGGACGATGGGCTGCCTGCCCAGCCGGCCTCAGGGGGCGCCACGTGGCTGGGTCCTGGCACACAGCCTCTGCTTCCCATCTGGTGTGACTGGCCCGCCCCTGGATGCCCCCCTCCTGTGGCCCCGCCCCTGCACACGGAGTGGCCTTCACCGTGACCAGAACACTGGACTCAGAGCCGACCCTCGCACAGGGGCAAGTAGAGGCACCCAGGCCAGCTGGACGTGGTCCGCCTGCCACCCAGGGGTCCCAGAGGGACCAGGTGGGAGGGTCCTGTGCAGGGTGCCTGCTTCCCCCGTGGGCAGGGTCCCCAGGAGGCCCCACAGCTTCCTCCCTGCAGTGGCAGCCATGGCTGGGCACAGAAACTCGGGCACCTTCAGGGCACCGCAAGCTGTGCAGGGCTGCACTGTGGGTGTCTGGTAGGTCTGTGGCCTTGCTTCCATGGGACCCTTGGGGTCCACGAGCCACGGTGACAGTGGCTACCTGAAAGGGAGGCTTTCTCTGGGCTGGATGCAGCCCCTGTCTGGCCCCCAGCTGGGGCTGGGGAGGGGCCTCTGTCCACAGAAGGACAAAATCAAGCTGGCCGCCCACAGCACAAGGCTCGCCGCCTTCCTTCTGCAGGTGCGGAAACAGCAGAGAGGGCAGGGAAGCGCTTGGGGCCACCCATCTCACCCCATTTTATAGAGAAGAAGACCAGGCCCCGGTCCAGCCCCTCACGGGGGAGGCGAGCACCTCCCCCTCTCCCTCCAGCTGCCTCCCCGCAGCCCCTGACTGCCCGCCAGGCTCATGCCAAGGAGCCTCGGCGCCTGGAAACCGCAGAAGCCAGACGGCTTGTCCGCTGGTTGCCCTGGCGATGCCAGGGAAGGCCTGCCTTCTTGTCCTCCCGCCAGGGCCTCGCCGGCCTCCCGCCCCTGTCCGCAGCCAGACTCGGCTCTGGCCAGGAACCAGGGCCCCGTCCGGACCAGGACGGGAAGACGGGGGTCCGTGGGGATGGCCCTGACCCTGGGTCCGCTCTGCCTGCAGGGAGGGGTGCACAGGGCCCTCCCTGAGCCCCTGAGGCTGGATGCTCCACGCTCACTGGGCACAGGCGGCAACGTGGGCTCCCGTCCAGGCCGAGGCCAGGCAGCTCCCGGGTCTTTAGCTGAAGCTGAGCACCCAAGGGTGGCCCCCCGCTGGATTGGCAGTGCCCGAGCGCCCAGAGACACTAAACCTGCACGCTGGCAGGGGCAGGCGAGGCCCGGACACGGCTCCATTAGCTCCCGCCTCTGGCTCATTAGCCCTGACCTGGCCCTGGTCCTCCTGCCTCGGGGAGGCCCTCTGCCCGGGACCACCGGGCCCCCCCGGGCCCCCCGGGCCCCTGCCCGCCTCGGTGGGCTCCTTCCCCTCCGGACGCATTTCCCTATTGACACGCGAGGAGAAAGCAGGGAGGCCCATTCTTTCTTCTATTTTGAATTCTGTTAACTGACAATTTAACCTAAAATCCTCTGTATTTCCAGCTTGTACAGCTGTAAATAGAGACTGACAGTTTATTTTCACGTCCCAGCTTGAGGGGGGCGGTGAGGAGGGGGAACCCATTTGAAATAAATACCGGCGGGCCCCTGACAGACTCCAGACAGGCCGCCGACGCGGCTGGCAATCTCGGGGACCTGTCACACCCTGTGATCGGTCTTTCTACAAACACAAACGCTGCTGATTTCTTATCAAATGTAAAACCGGCCCGGCTCTTTCTTAAATGGTTACCACGAGCATGAAATTGACATTGTGAATCACATGTGACACTGGCTTGTCTGCGCTGTAATTGATCGGTGCTTAGGAGCCGGCTGCCCCCGCCGCCGCCCCGCCTGCCGCCGGCCGGCCGCGTGCACTCCTTGTCAATGGCAGAAAACTCCAAGAAAAAGCTCGATTCGTGGACCTTGTGGTTTCACTCTGAGATCCTCCTCTGAGGTGTCAATTCCGATTTCCACGGCTTCATCATTACGCACATCAAACAGCTTTAATTGGCTGCTACAGAAATGTATCCTCCAAAAGGGGGGGGGTTGCGGCGGCGGAGGGAGCCACGAGGACAGGAAATGGTGGCGGTAATGAGATTTTGGAAGCCGCAGTGCCACCCCCGAGGTTGGCAGGGAAGAGAGGGGAGGCCGCCCGCGTGGGGCTGCGTCCACGCTGGCTAACCGAGGGCATCGAAGGCGCGTCTGGCGGGCCGGGGGCGTCCCGCAACAGCCTAGAACGCACAGCGCCGGTCCGGGAGCAAAGCGTCTCGTCACCACGGTTACTGTGGGCCTCGCACTGGCCCCTCCCCCTTGCCGGGTGCACAGCTGGAGGCTGGGTTCCCAGACGCTGGGGGCGGTGATTGCTTTCACAGAAATCACGTTTTACGGAGGGGAAACTGAGGCGGGGGCGGGTTTGCCCCAGATCGCAAAGCCAGAGCCCCAGCCTCCTGCTCTGGGACTCTGCCTGCAAACATCGCTCGGCCCCTTTGCTGAGAGTGACCCCCCACCTGTGCTGGAGCCCAGCCTCCCCCGCCACCCAGGGTTGCCCACCCTGTTGCGTGGCAGGGGCGGCATGGGTCCCGCTGCCCCAGTTGGTTTTCAGGCCCTGGATTTCCCTGGGCCTCCTGGGGAGGGCGCGTCCATGGAGACCCAGACCCAGGCCCCGCAGGGCCCTCCTCTGCGAAGAGCTTGCAGGGCCGCCCAGCCCAGGCTCAGCCCCTGACCCTACGGGCCCCCACAGGCCCCAGGGGCCTGCGACTCCCTCTCCGAGAGCACCCCCACGCACCTCCTCTGGGCCCCCGTTTGGTCCAGCAGCTCCCTGGGCGAGCGTATTTATGTCTCTGTTTTTCCAGTTGGGTTTTGCGACTGATGAAACAATGATGCTAAATTACACGCACAGAGACCATGCCTCACAGGAGGTGAGCCGCGGCCGCCTCCGCTCCCAGACACACTCGGCCTCCCCAGCTCCGCACACGTGGGGAAGCATCGCCCGAGGTGCAGATGGACAGACCACTGGGACGGACCACCAAGGACACCAGTTCCCAGGCCGGGGTCAGGCTGCCTGAACCATCTTTAGAAATTCGTTTTGTGGGACGAGGGCTGAGGGCTTCTCAGGCCTCCTGACCAGAAACCCGCGTTCCTCCTGAACGCTGGCTTTGCTTCTCTTGTGGGTGTCGCTGGGGATACACTGCGGTGGAGTTTTTCCCTTTTTTGCCTTGGCCCCTAGGAAGCTCAGAGCCCAACCCCAGCCCACCTCTGACCCTGCAGCACCCACACTCGCACGTCTGAGTGCCGACCGTGCCCCCGGCTTCTCGCCGTAGTTCCTCAGCTCTGTCTTCTTCCTCTTTCACATCCTTGGCAGAAGGACAGGACTAAAGTTCATGAGGCTAGAGAGTCCCTGGGGGGACCAGGTGTTGGGGGCCTCTGGGAGGGGGTGTGTACCCATCCCCACCTTTTTCTTTTCACTGGCTGCATGCCCACCGCCCACCGGGCTCTGCACGGCGCCCTTTGGGGGCTGGCACTGGGGCGGGGCTCTGACGGAGGCACCATTGGGGTTGCTGGTGCCAGGGGGTGGGGTGGGAAGGGGAGGCTCTGAGGAAGGGGTCTCTCGGGTGGTTTGACTCGGGGTACCCCCAGAGAGGCCACGGCAGAAGCCGCGCCACGATTGGGCCTCAGTCAGCAGCCACATTGCTGGCGGAGACGGGTTTCCTGGTACGCCATGGCGGGAAGGGCTCTGGGGTCCCGTCTGTGAGCGACACCCACTGGGCGCTGCCTGTGACAGGGGTGACAGCTCCCACTGCCTCTTTGCTGCCTGGGGTTGGAGGTCAGACTGCACGGACACTCCTAGCCACTGGCCCTCCAGCCGTGTTTGGAGAATGGCCCTCAAGCACTGCCCAGGCCCTGGGGCTGGGGGGCCAGACGTGGGGCAGGGCAGCCAGGACCTGGGCTCCCGGCAGCTGGGTTTCTCACCTCAGGTCCTGAGTGGGCGGCTGAGGCCACCTATGAGCCGGGGGTAGTGGTGGCAGAGGGGGGACTGTGTGCGTGAGGAGCACAGCAGGCCCGAGAGGGCAGATCTGGCCTCTGAGGGGCCCCTGGGAGGTCTGTGGGGAAGAGCCATCCCCAGAGGGATGGGCAGCGGGGTGCCGAGGGGTGCTTCTGGGCAGGCGAGCTGAATTCTCAGCCCACCCCATGCGTCCTGGGGACATCTGGGCCGACCGGCCTCCTCCTCCAGGAGCTCTGGGCCCGGGACCCACAGGAAGGGGCATTCTGCTCCGGTCCCTGCCCCAGGGGCATCTGTCAGGGCGGCTCAGAGAGGCAGGACACACAGGTCCTCAGCTCACCTGGGGCACTCAGAGCCCCGCAGCGCACGAGCAGAGTCTGCAGTGGAGGAGCCCGTGGCCAGCGTGGCTGCGGAGGGGTGGCGGCAGAGCTGCACCAGGCTGGCCTGAGGGGGCCCGGCACTCTCCCGGGAGGGGGCAGTCCCTGCCCACGGCTGCACGGCAAGAGTGGTCTGGGAGCCTCCGGGGCGGGCGAGGGGGATGGTGGCCCCTGGACAGGCCGGCCTCCTGCTCTGCCCTCTTCCTGTCCCGCCCTCAGCAGCGTGGTGAAACTGCGAGACCAGGGCTGGCAGGCGTGCGGGAGCGTGTTCTATGACCTGGCCCTCCTTCCATGGTTGTGGAAACTGAGGCACAGGCAGCCAGGCTCGGCGCATCGAACCCCCTTCCCGGCTCCCTCCCTGCTCTCCGGGGGGTGCCCCTGCCCACTGAGATGCCCCGATCCTCTGCCGGGTGCGGGGCGGCCTCACACCCAAACCTGGGTGGCAGGGTCCTCGGTGGCGGGGGTGGGGCCTGTCCTTGCCCCCCAAGAGCCTTCCTGGGAGGGGCAAGGCGGGTTGGCCTCTCTGAGAGGGGAAAGAGAGGGGGAAAGCCAAAACTTTGAGGTATATGAACTGTGAAATTAAATCGAAATACTCAAATAAGGAGCCGCGTAACAACATAAGCGAAGATGTTTACCAGGGCTTGAAGTTAAATACAGACTTTTTCATAAACACGAGCACAAAACGCCATAAAGTTCTGCGGAATGTTAAACACGATTTACAGCGGAAAGGACGTGCCCGCCGCCGGGGACCCGCTCACGTGATGCCGCTGCCCCTGCCGGGGGTCCCGCGGCCGGACCAGCCCCGCAGACCGGGGGTGGGTGGGCCCTCACCTCGGCACAGTCCTCGTCCCCCTCCCCGGAGTGGAAGGTGGGGCCGCTGGGGCCGGAGCTGGCTGGAGTGGCCACATGGGTCCTGTACTCGGACACGGCAGGGACACTCAGGTCAGGCCGAAGGCGGGGGGATCATCTCCAAACAGAAAAGCGACAGCAAGTCGCCCCCACCCGGCCTTGGCCGTGGGCCCCCAGTCATGCGGCCAGGTGCCGCTCAAGCCTGGTGGACGGCTTGTGGCTGGAGCCTGAGGCCCTGCCTCGGGTGCCGGCCAGAGCCCCCGGCTGGGGAGATGCACCCAGGGCAGCGGCCCTACCACCGGGCCCCAGCCCAGGTCGTGTGTGGGTGTGACTGTAAGGGCACCGGTGTGTCACTTGGGGGCCGCAGGGTCCATGTGTGCCCTGGCCGCCGTGGACCCTGCCTTCTGACCTTCAGGCAGGTGTGGGCTGGAGAGGGGACGCCTCCCCCTGGTGTCCTGCGCCCATGGTCCGGCCTTGCCCCACGCCACGGTGCCTCAGCCTGGTGAGGCCTGTGCACAAGGGTTTCAGGCCCGTGGGGTGGGGTGGGGAGCCTTTGTGGTCGGTTCTGAGTGGAACAGAGGCCCCGCCGCTCTGCCCAGGCCGGCCAGCCCCACCTGGCTGTGTAGGTGAGTGGAGGTGGCAGGAAGGGTCCCTGCTTCTCAGCAGCATGTCCCCCACCTGTCCCTGCACTGGGCCGGCCTCCCAGGCTGGGGGCCTGCTGGGTGGGCTGTGTGGTGTGCTCTGTGGTCAGCAGCTCCTCCTGCCCTGCCGTGGGATGGGGCTCACGTTCCTCCCACCGGGCAGAGACACGGGGAGAGCCGGTGTGCTGGCTGCCCGTGTCCGACCGGGCCCCCCCAGCCCACCTCCCAGGCAGGCAGGCAGGCAGCGAGCGCACTGTCCACTGTGTACCGAGGTGACCACTGCGTCCAGGCCCGAGATGGGGGCTGGGACCGTGGGACCAGATGTGGGCCCCGCCCTCTGGGGCCCCCACCTCGGGGTGGGACAGAAGAGGCGGTCACAGCCGTGTGGCCAATCGATTTCTGTCCTCATCAGCCAGGCCCCAGGGAAGGGCTGGGCCCAAAATGGGCCACCTGGGTCCCCGGGCTTTCAGGGGAGGTGCCCCGGGGCACCCCTGTCAGGGCCCCAGCTGGGGCAGCCACCCCGCGCAGAGCCTGTCCAGGGCCCGCCCACGAGGTGCCTGGTCACTCCAGCCTGCACACTTCCCCAGACCCCGCAGCCCTAATTTATGTGCTGCTGCTGTGGGGGTGTTTTCTCTAAAAACAGGATGGATGTGAGAAAAACAACAATGCCCCAGAACCACACTTAATGGGTGGGTCGGCGGGCTCGTTAGCGCTGAATAATCGGACTTCAGCGCTCGGCTGGGAAACAAAAATAAACAAGCAGGTCGGACAGAGCCTCCGTGGGGTGCACTCAGCACCCAGGTGCCTGGTCCCGGGCGGGGCGGGGCGGGGGCTGGTCCACCTTCCACAGGCGCCTTTGCTGGGCACCCCCCAAAGGTCACTCGGAGGTGGAACTTCCGGGGAACAGGCCCCCCGCCCCTCCCGGGAGGAAACCCTTTGTGCGGAACCTGAACCCTGCCCGGTAATTCAAGCTGGCTTCCTCCTGCTCCGGGCCTCGGGAAGACGGGGCGCAGCTGGTCACCTCTCTTCTAATAAATCCCGTCCGACCACCCTGCCAGGCGCGGACCCGCCGGCCACACAGGCCTGGACAGAAGGGCCAGATCGCCCTCAGTCCTGGGCTCTGGGAGCCTGCCGGGGAGACCCCAGTGGGCACCCCACCACCGCCACCACCACCACCCCCGACTGGCTGCAGCCGCGGTGCGGGTGGGGGTGCGGGCGGGTCTGGGACGGGCAGGAGGGGGGGGCGCGGCCCCCAGTCCTTTGTGCACCGAGTGCCCGGTGCATTGTGTGCCGGGCCCAACTTCGGTGCACAATTTGGGATTAGAGCAAATCCGAGCCTTTTTCTGCATGCCTGCCCGCTCCCGGGCGCCCAGGGCCTGCTGGGTAACTGCCTATTATCCGCCGGTTCCACTCCAGTGCCCTCCCCAATAAAACTTTTCATATCCTTATAAACGAACTCGATTGCCGTGTTATAAACATTTACACTGTGCTAACAGATCATCTCCGCCCATCAGAATTGGCTAAATTCCCTTTTCCAGATGAATATATTGAAGGAGATTAGAGATATGATAGCTTTTCAGATTGCTGAACCCAGAGAAATTAGTTTAGTGAGCATTTACAGAGGCTAAATTGGAACCATTAAATAGTGGATTAAATTGATGGCACTTTCATTGTCTGTCCTTCGGTACCGCTGTAAAATCAATTAGCCGTCACCAGCCCATTCTCCATCCAGTGAGATTGTTGTCCTCTCTGGAAGCCGATGCAAACCCTCCCAGCGGTGGCGGCGAGGGGGGCGGAAACACCTAGAAAGTGGCTCCTCGTGGACCCCTCCGTGCGGGGCCTCCCCGGCCTCCCCCGGGCTGTCTCGGGGCCCCTGGGCTCCGTCCCACTGGAGGCTGCAGGGCGGGCGAGGGGGTGCCTGGAGGTGCTTGGGGGGCTGTGTGTGAGCCTGCGGTTCTTGCCGTCACAGCCCCGTACGGGGAGCCGTTCCCAGGCCATGAGAGCCCACTGATCCCACCCCCCGCAGACCTCTACAGCACTGACTGGGAGGCAGGCACTGTCCTCGTCCCATTTGGCAAAGGGGGAAACTGAGTCCCGGCCGGTCCAGCTGCCCACGCATGCTCAGGCGTGTGCTTCAGCCTGGAGCAGCCACCCTGGGCTGAGACCTTCCGGCCATGCTGAGTTCCGGAGGGAGAGTGGGCCAACCACACCGACCAGCAGGGGATGGAGTGACCCCAGGCCCTGAGGCAAGGCCTGGGGGTGAGCAGAGGGCCTGCTTGCTGTGGGGCGGGCTGCAGCAACGGGCGCCAGAAGGCAGCAGGGTCTAGGAGCACCCTGCCTCCCACAAGGGTCCAGTCGGGTGATATGGAAATGGGCCCACGAGGAGGGATGGGCCCCGCAGGTGGTGGCTGGGTGGGCGCCCTGGCCCCGTCCTGTGTGGTGAACGGGGCACCTGATCAGTCCGACTGGACTCAGCCGGTGCTGATGCTCCATCATGGGCCTGGCACCGAGCTGGTTGGGGGGGGCAGAACAAGCTGGCCCGCACACACTCCGGACACGCCTAGGCGCAGGAGGACAGGGCGTTGGAGGGCAGAGGGTGCACTGGGCCCACGTGGGGGGCCACACAGCACAGCACCCCGGGGTGACTCGGGCTGCGGCCTCAGGCTGCTGGGGCACAGCTGGGACTGAACGCTGGGTGCCACCCAGGATCCCATGGTGGCCTCAGCCCCACTTTCCTGGGCTTGGCTGGAAGGTCACCTCCTCCAGGAAGCCTGCTCGGGTCCCTCCACACCTCTGTCCAGCCAGGAGCCCACCCCGGGCTCCCACGGGCCGTTGGGCATCCCCAGGTCATGTTGGTTACGACACGGGGTCGGAGATGCTGTCTTTGAGGAGCCCGCTGCCCATCTGCTCTGGACCCTGGGTGGTGGGGGGCGGCCCCCTGTGCTGCTGCCCTGGCTGCCAGGCAGGTCAGTGAGAACGTGAGGGGGAGCCCTGCAAATACCTCTGACCCTTCCTCCACCCAAGCCCAGGACCCTGCTGTCGTGGCCGAGCGGGCCTCCCCTGTGGTCTGTGGTGGGCACGAGGCCAGGGGACGGAGAGAGAAAGTGGGAGGGAGTGGGCCGGTGGGCCGGCAGGTGGGGGACCCCCGGATGTCCCCACCCCTGGGCAAGGTGCCCCCGGCAGTCTCCTTCAGAAGGTGGTGGGCCTGTCTTGGGAAGGGTGCCCGCCCTGCCAGAGAGACGCCTGGGAGACGGGGTGCCCAGCGACCCCCCATGCAGTACTGCACACACTGTCTCCAGACTCCCGCTCCCAGCCCCTGCAGGGCCCCAGCACCCTCCCTGTCTTCACCTTGTCGACCCCTGACCCCTGGCTGCTCTGAGACCCGCAGCCCCTGTTCCAGCAGATTAGCACCCCCCAGAAAAAACACACAGCAGGTTTCATCCGAGCCCAGCGGGTGGGCGGGAGGCCTCAGAACAGAGGGGCCCCAGACGTCTGAGGAGGGGCCTCGGGGGGCACCGCAGGGGCTGGGTGGCACGTGGGCAGGGAACCCAGAGCCCGGTGGGAATTCAGGACCAAGCCCCCTGTGAGGCAGACACCCCTGCCCAGGCCTGGGGGTCCCTGGCAGTTTGCAGACTCTCAGGAAAGGACCCCTTACCCCGTTTTATAAACAAGATGACCACATGGGGCAGGAGGGGGTGCCCAGGTCTCAGACAGCGGTCCCCCGGAATTCACGCCCGGGCCACCGTGGGTGCCGGTTTGGACGCCCACCCCGAGGCTGTGCCTGGTTTTCCCGATGGTCACACAGGAAGCTGGAGTCAGCAGAGCTGAGGCAGAGCTGACCTCCTGCCCACCACCTCCACCCGAGCCCATCCCCCGTGGCCAGGCCCCAGCCCTGGGCTGGGGGGATAAAGTTTCTGGCCAGCTGGGGGGGTGGGTGCGGTGGGGTCAGGTGCAGGGGCTGGGGGGAGGGAGGGGGACAGACGGGCGAGAAGGCCAGCCACAGGAAGTTCTCACGGCAGACGGGTGACCAGGCGGCCCAGGTCCCCGCCTGCTGGCCCCTGACAGCTCCTATCTAGGGCCGCCGGGGGTGCAGGGTGGGGCCCTGCACTCGGAGCTTCTGTGGGGCTGCAGGGTGGGCTCCGTCTCTGGGTGCCCCCGGAGCTTCCATGCCAGGATTCTGGGGCCCCTCACTTCCCCCCGGGGACACACCCCCAAAGAGGGGCCGAATGGCCCCCTGAAAGGGCAGCCCCATGGGATCCCAGCTGAGCCGGTTGGGTTCATTTGGCCACCAGCCCACGGGGTAACTGCCCCTCTGGGCACTGCCCCCCCCTCCCCAGAGCTGCTGGGAGCAGAGAGCACTGGGCTCGGGCTCAGGGGGCTGCCTGCAAAGATGAGAATTCAAGGTGTGTTGTGGTTGTCACGCTTGTCACAGAGGCGGTTTCCCGCGGGCCACCCCAGGCCCCCGGTCACCCCCCTCCCCAGGACGGCGCTCAACTGGCTGTGATGAATGGCCGCCAGCCTGGGTGCAGAGGCACGGCCTGGGTGCAGAGGCCCGGCCTGGGTGCAGAGGCCCGGCCTGGGTGCAGAGGCCCGGGAGAACGGAGGCGGTGCTCTGGGGAAACCAGGCAGAGGCTCCGAGACAGGGGACGGAGGGAGAGCCGCCCCTAGAGGGGTCCTGGTCTGAGAGCCTCTGTCCGGCCACTGGCCTCTGCCCCACAGGGAAGGTGGGGGAGCAGGAGAGGGCTCCCTGAAGCGCCGGGACCGGGGCGGAGAGGAGATCCTGGCCTAGCGAACAGGCCTCCAGGGCTCAGGCTGGTGGTGGCGGGGAGGCCTGAGGCTTCGGCAGCCCCCACCCCCCAAGGGGGCCCCCTGTCCTGGGGTGGAGCCGGGTTGGGGGCGAGGGAGCGGCCTCTGGGGTGGGGCCCAGAAGTCCTTCTGCGCGGCTCCTGCTTCCTCCTCGCCCAGCAAGAGGGTCTTCGCGGCCCTTTTGGAAAAACGGGCCGGTGGCCAGGCCGCAGGCCAAGGACGTGGGGCCCTGGGCTCCTTGGACCCACTGCCCGGCGCTGTGGTGTGGCCCCCGAAGGCCAAGCGAGCTGGGAGCCCGGCTGCCCGTCTGCTGAGCGGCGGGGAAAGTGCCGGCCGTGGAGCGCCGGCGCCGGAACTGTCCTGCGTCACGGTCACCGACAGCGTCTCTGTCACCGACGGCGTCTCTAAACTCTTGCTCCTCGGAGGTAAGATGTCCGTGAGGTGCACTGACCATCTCAGCTGTTCCTGAGAGTCAGTCCCAGACGTGAATCGTCCACACTGCACCACCGCCCCCCACCCCCGACCTTTCCTTCTTCCCAGACGCAGACTCGGCCCTGCCCCCCACTTCCTGTCTGTGCACAGGACTCCAGGGACCTCCTGCTGAGGGGCCCCCCCCACCTCGGCCTTGGTCCCTGCGTGTCTGGCGGGGCCCGCTGTCCTCGAGGATGTTGGAGCATCTCCCAGAGTCTCCTTCCTTTTTAAGGCTGAATGCACTCATCAACAAAAACGAAAACAATCCAACTTCAAACTGCAGAATCCCCGACAGGCGTCAGCAAGCGGTGCAGTGACCATCACCTGCGATGGGGCCGACGTCCCGGGTCCCCCAACGTGGGGCCCCGGGAGGACCCAGCGTCGCCTCTGCGGCGTCCCTGCCCGCCTGTGGCAGGTCACGGGGAAGCCCGCAGAGCCAGGCTGAGGGCAGACGCTCTGCGGACTGACGGGCCAGCAGCGTCAGCACCGAGGGGGACAGAGGCAGAGAAGCCGCCCCAGGACGCAGGCGCTAAGGACTGGAGACAGCGAAGTGACGCGTGAGGCCCATCTCCCCTCCCTCCCGTCCCCCCTTCCAACCACCCACCCGTCCACCCACCATCCCCTCACCCCTCCGTCCACCCACCCACGTCCGTCATTCATCCAGACCTGAGCGGCAGGGCGTCGTGTGAGTCCGTGGGCCAGTAGTGAGCAAAGCAGACAAGGCCCCCGACCTCAGGGGGCGTCCGTGTGAGTGAGGGGAGGCCCACACGGAGGGCAGGACTCGGGCCAGGCAGCATGCAGGGGAAGGGCCCTCACTCCGGGGTCAGCCCAGATGGAAGGGGTCTTGGGCGGTCCGAGGGGGCACAGGGGTGAGCGCAGGGGAGGCTGGAGGCCGTACAGAGAGCATCGTGTCCAAAGACCAGGATCGAGGCCGGTGTGGCTGGCGCGTGGTGGGACGAGTGGGAAGGGGTGAGGTGAGGTGGCCCCCCGGGGGTGGGGCTGGGTCTGTAGGGCCTGGCGGGCCTGCTGAGAGGTGGGGATGTCGGAGGGTTTCGTCCTGGGCGCACCTGATTCCGAACGTGCGCCGTGACTGGGGGTCCGGGGCAGGGCACCAGTGAGGGGTGCCGGGGCGCAGCTGAGCCCGGGCGGTGGGAGGAGCAGGTAGAGCCCGCGGCCCCTGGGGGAGGGGTGGTGGGAGCAGGCGAGACAAACAGCCCCCACACCCCGTTTCCGGCCCGAGTGGCCTGGAACCTGGGGGCCGGGGTCGTCACGCCGGAGCCGAGCTCAGCGGGCACACAGGAGGCGCGGTGCCCGGCACACCGCGGCCCATGCCGGCGGTGGGCCCCTGGCTGCAGGTGCGCGTCGGCGGGAGTCGGGTGGAGGTGAGCCCGCGGCTGCCGGCCCACGCTCCACCCCGAACCCCGAGCCTGCTCGCCCTTTGACACAGGCACTTAGTCACAGTCAGCGTGAGCTGGGGCATGTGATGGGGCCCGATGGGAGGGTGGGACCCCGACACAGGGCGGCGGGAGCTGCACCCCGCTTAGCAGGCAAGCCCTTGAGACCTTGGTCCCCAGTCCCCAGGGCGCAGCGAGGCGGGGCTCCGTCGCCAGGCAGGCACCTTTAACTCAGGAGTGCCACCTTGGACGCCCCTCCAAGGACATCGCCCAGAATACGGGAGGGCGTGAGCCCACAGACATTCACGGCAACGTCCTTTTCAACCGCAAACGCATCGGAAGCAGCCGAAATGCCCCACAGTCGGGGTGGTTTAGTGAATCCCGGCGCACACCCGAGGGGCGCTGGGAGCCCCCTGAGCCAGCGCACCCCCTGTGCGAGCAGGGCGGGGGGCGGGGGCGGCGGCCCCTCACTCTCCTGTGAAGTCCTGTTACCGTGTTAGCGCTTTAGAACCTTCCCAAACAGGGTGTGTTGCCAGTGGTGGGATTATGGGTCAGTTTTGTTTCCTCTTTCAGCTTTTCTGGATTTTCCAAACGTTCAGCCCGGTGACTGGGGCGGAGGGCACCACGCCTTGTGGGGGTCTCCCCGGTGGAGGCGCAGGTGGGCCCACAGGACCCTGAGGTGGCCTCCCCGTCCCCGGTGGGAATGCTGCCTGCCCGCTCACCGGGCAGGTCCGAGTCGGGCTCTGGGCCGTGGCGGAGGGGGTGCTGCCAGGGACAGCGGGGTGACCGCCGGCTGCTGGGTGCACTCGGTGGGTGGGGAGGTTCAGGGAGGTTGTCCTGTGTCTGCTTGGTGCCCGTTCTACCTGCGGCCCCCCACTGGAGCCTCAGACCATCCTGTGAAAAGCAAGCTTGTGCCCTGGAGGGGCGAGTGCGGCCCCGAGGCGGCCGGCGGTGCCTCCAGTCACACGGAAGGGCTGTCTGAGGGCCGTGCGGTCCCCAGTGCACACCGAGGTCCCCAGCCAGCGCTGGGATTCAAGTCCAGGTCACCCTGAGCTCGGAGCCCGGGCATTCTCGAGGGGCCTCGGGCTGCTCCAGAACGGCCAGAAGGGGAAGCCGTTGCCCCGGGCACAGCGGGGCTCAGGAGCCAGGGCGGGAGGAGGGGACGGGAGTGCCAACCGTGAAGGTGACGGTGCTGCCACTGCGGGTGATGACGGGGTGGTGATGATGAAGAGGCCGATGGGGGTGACAGTAAGTTTACTGTGTTCAGTGCTCTCCGTGCCCCAGGCGCTGCGCTGAGTCCTCCAGATAAACCGGGGGCCGCCCGCCTCGGTCGTTCCGCTGGTCGAGGGTGGGGCTGACCTTTCACCCAAGCCCACCGGGTGCCCAGCCCAGGCCCGCGGGAGGCTGGCCGGAAGGGGCAGGCCCCCCGCAGAAGGACGGGGCGCATGCCACATCCGAGTTCCTGAGCTGCAGACAGAAGGGGAGCTGGCTCGCTGCTCACGCTCCGTCCCCTTCCGTGCTCTGCATCTCGGGGGACTCGCCGGCCGGTGAGAGGCCGCTCCCCTGGACTCGATCCCCTGGAGACGGCAGTGTCCCCCGTGAGCTCGCCCGTCACCTGCCGACCCAGCCGCCTGCTCCGTCAGGCTCTCCCAGGACAGCGCCTGCCTGCCCCCCGCCCCCGGGCCAGGCCCCGGGCAAGTAGACTGCCCCACAGCCCACTGCTCCGACTCCTCCCCCCACCCTGGGCTGCTGCACCCGGAAAACCACAGTGAGGGCTCTGGGCCCTGCCCAGGCCGTGGTCTCCTGTCCGTCTGACCCGACGTGGGTCAGACAAGTCTGGGCACAGGTTCCAGGATGGGGGGGCGGCCTGGAGAGGCCGGGGTCATGGGGGGACGGCGGTGGCCCTTCGGGGACGGGCGGGAGACCCAGCTCCTGACTTCTGCTCCTCTCTGGGCGCGGCGGGGGCGGGGCCCTGCCCGTCTCGGGGCCTCCTCTGGGGCGAGGAGATTAGGTTGTGAAATCCGGGCCTGGGCACTGCCAGCTGGGAGAGCGCCCTCCGAGCCGGGCCGGCGGGGGCTGCGGTGTGAGCGTGGGGCCTCCTCCTGCCCTCCCCCCTTCCTGGTGAAGCCACCACCCTGCCCAGGACCTGCTTGGCCGGGCCGGCTGCCGGGCCTGGGTGAGCGGCCGAGGGCGGAGGCTGGAAGGGGCCGTGGAGCGGCGGGGCCCCTCCGTCTGGGCTGGCAGGGCCCCTGGCCGCAGCCGCCCCTCCCTGTGCCTGCTGGTGCCGCGTCTGGCCCCGGCCCAGCCCCGCCTCATCTGGGCTCTGCTCTCGGTCCACTGGGCTGTCTCCCCGGCTGTGTCAGCCCCTGTGTGCACGGCCACAGCCAGCCCGGCCCGCCCGACATTAAAGCTTCTGTCCCATAATTGGCAATTTTGTCATATTTATTCACAACAGATCGGACTGTCAGGAGCTCGCGGGGGCTCTCCGGAGGCCCGCCGTGAAATCAGTTTGAAATGGCGTGTCAGGTTTTCTCTCCCCGCCGGAGCGACCATCTGGCCGACGGACGGGCGGCGGGGCCGATAGGCTGACCCGGGGAATCACGGCTAAGCCGCGCCCGGGGGCCTGCGTGCTGGCGGCCCGCCCCTCGTGCCGCTGCTGGGCCCCTCGTGGGCTCTGGAAGCCCGGCTGTCGGGAGAGGCCTGGGAGGGGCCCTGGGGGCCTGGAGCTCCCGGGGGCACTGAGCTGACCTTCCAAAGCCTCCCACCTCCCCAGCCCACCCGGCAGGCAGAGCCCGGGTTGGGGTGCTCCCACCCCACCCAGCCCTCGGCCTGGGCTGCACTGTGCGTGGACATAGGGGACCCTGAGCATGGGGCACACGCCACCGTGGCCAGCACCCCACACTGCAGCAGCTGAGCGTAGTCCGAGCGGATCGGCGACCACGTCCACCTTCGGTCGGCCGGCCGGCAGGGCCTCCGCCCCGTGCGGCCTCTCAGCCCCTCAGGTGTCTGCTTCCGGGGCCCGGCCACTCTGCGTGGTCGCAGGCACGTCCCGGTGCCACAGGCTGGGGGTGGGAGGAAAAGGAGGCGGAGGCGGCACGGAAAGGCGGGAACGGCAGCTGGTGCGTGGACCCACCTCGACGCAGGAGCCCAGGAAGCGTCTCCTGGGAGCGGGGTGGGGTGGGGGCCTCGCCAAGCAGGGGCCCCAGAGCATCCACGCCTCACACCTGTCAGGGAGGACTCGGGGGAGTCGGAGGCGTTGTGCCTGTGGGTGGGAGGTAAGGCGATGCAGCCAGACTGTGGGGGGGGCTCACAAATCTCACGTACCATCGACGTGTGGCCCCACAACTCCACCCCTGGGTCTGAGAACCGGAGAACCGGGAGCAGGGTCACCGGGAGCGGGGTCTCCGGCAGACACCCGCACACCCACGTCCACAGCAGCGCCGCTCACAGCAGCCAAGTGGTGGAAGCCACCCTGGGGTCTGCCGACGGGCGGACAGGGACATATTGGGGTCTGTCTGGATTGTGGACGGTCCCTCAGCCTTGAAAAGGAAGGAACGATCACATAAAACACGGGTGAGCCTTGAGGATGTCATGCTGCGTGACAAGGCACAGAAGGACACTGACCCCGTGATGACCCTGCGAGGACCTGGAGCTGCCACATTCACAGACGGGGGGTGGGCAGAGGACGGGGCCGGGGGTGGGGTGGGGTGGGGTGGGGGTGAGTGTTTCCTGGGGACGGAGGCCCAGCGGGGAAGGCGGAAAGTCCTGGAGACGGACGGTGGTGCCGGTCACACAACAGTGTGAATGCGCTGGACGTCTCTGCACTGGACACTCAAGTGGTTGACGTGTGAACCTTAACTTGACCACAGTACAGACTCACTGGGGCCACCAGCTCTGGGGGGAGGGGCCTGGCGAGGCGGACTCACCCCCATCCAGGGCCCAGGCAGCTCATTTCCAGAGGGGCAGGGGCACTGGGTGCTCTGGGCCCCGGGGGCCCTGCCTTCTCCCCGTGGAGCAGCGACCCGGCACTCGGAGCTGGGACCTGGGGCGGGCCAGAGCAGGGGGAGGCTGCTGGACACCTGGCTGTGTGTGACGCCGACAGCCACATCAGGAAAGCCTGTTAGGCAGTGTCGGCAAGAAATCGATTGGTTTTGGGGCAAAGACCAAAAGCCAGGAGCTCGGGAGGTTGTGGGAAAGACGGCGCAGGCTCGGTCCGCCTGCCAGTCTCACGTGGGTCTGCCCGTTTGTCCTCTAGAGGGACTGGGGCGGGGGGAGTCCAGGGGGCCCCATCCCGTCACCGAGGTCACCTGCTGGTCTCTGGGGAAGCTCTGGCTGCTCGGGGCCCATCAGAGGCCTGGGGTCTGTCTCAGGGCCCCACGGGGGAGGCTGGGGCACTCCCTGGGGGGCGGCCTGGGCCTCCCTCAGCCCTCACCCCCTGCCCCGGCTGGGCTGCTGCCCAGGAGGGCCGCCGGCGGTGTGGGCACAGCTGCCGCGCCCTCTGCCTCCAGAGAGACCGGTGTGCTGTCTGCCACTCCTGGGCCACGGACTGCAGGTCTCAGCAGCTCACGGGCTGGACGGCGTGGTCTGTGGGTCGGCAGGAGAGCCAGCCCCCGGGGACCAGGGTGGACCAGGGCCCGGCCGGAGCACTGCCACACCCTGGGGGACCCCACCGCCCCTGCCCACGGCCTGGCCGGGTCCCAGCCGCCGGGTGCACTGGGCTGTGTGTGGGGAGAGCCCGGCGAGAGCCCCTCACCCCGCCCTCGGCCGGCCGGGGCCGGGCTCCATCCCCTCACCAGACCATCACGCTTGCTGAGTGGGGGTTGCGCATCTGAAGCTTCAAGCCAGGTTTGCTATTTTTCTAAGGATTAGGAGCAGCCGGGGCGCTTCACACCGCACCGCCCGGCTGGGCTGGCACGGCCCCCACTATGCGGGCCCAAGGGGCCGGCGGGGGCACTGAGCGGGGTCTGGGCCGGCCTGGGGGTGCTTGAGCCAGGCCTGGGAGATGGCTTCCCGCTGGGCCGGAGCCCCAGGGAGCCCCCGCTCTCCTCTCAGCACCGTGGGAGGGACCATTGATCCTCCAGGCGGGGAGCCATCCGTGTGGCGAGCGGCGTGTCCCCATCGACCGGCCGAGCTCCGCTAACAAGCTGATCCGACAGGCAAGACGGGCAGGTGCGTGTCTGGGAGCCCAGCCACGGGGCCCGCCCAGCTCCGGGCAGCCGGGTGGGGCACCCCGGCACCCGCCCCTGCCCCTCGGGCTGCGGGCCCAGCTGCCTGGACCGGAGGGAACCCCGCAGGAGAGCTGAGAGCAGCGTGCAGGGGGGCCCACGCGTGAACACCCAAAGGGGGGCATCGGTCCCCACCCCACACTAAGAATGACCCCCATAAGCCCAGAGGCAGCCTGGCACCACCCCATGATGGGTGGGGGGTGTCAGTGTGAGGGGCTGGGGGTTGAGGGCTGGTCGGAGACTCTAGGGATAGGAGGTGAGGGGACTTGGCAGGGACCCTGGCACAGGAGGGAAGGTAGGAGCAGCCCCAGAATGGGGAGCAACTGGGGCCACAGTGGCAGGCACAGGACAGTGGCCACCTGCCCCATCACCTTCGGTGCTGGCCCTGTGGGATGAGGTGCCCCCTGGCCCCCTTGGGGAGCTGTGTGGACTTGGGTCAGTGAGAGATGGTAGACTGAGGCTGCCTTGGAGGTAATGAGCTGCCCGTCACGGAGGGCGTGCAAGCAAGAGATCTGAGAGAGGATTCTGCTCTGCATGTTGGGGTGGACACGATAGGCCTCAGCGGTGTCCCCTGGAGCCTGCCCCGCTGAGCACGGCGCTGGGGCAGGTGCAGGAAGCACGGCTCCTGCCCCCAGAGGCCTCTCCCAAAAGCATGACCAGCAAGTCAGAGGACCCATCTGGGCTTCTCGCTCTGCTCCCGACTCCTGCCTGCTGGCCTGGGGCCGCCTCATCCCTACCCCCAGCCCTGCCCCAAATCCAGCTGCCCCCCCAGGGTGGCTCCAGCTACAGCAGACTCACCCCTGTCCCACAGGTGGGGACGCTAAGGCCAGAGGACGGCAGGCCCAGCCACTCCAAGGGCCCCAGCCCAACACTTCCTGCCTGGCTCCCCACGGTCCTGGGCCCCCGGGGCCCTGCACGCCAAGCCCTCTCAGCCCTCGCTTTGGGGACCCGGGGCCCCTTGTCACAGCAGGAAGGAAGGAAAGCCAGCGAGGTAGCACCGGACGCTGCACCAGTTCAAAGGGCCAATTGTTCCAGGCTCGGCCTCTGCCTCTGGGGATGCCGAGGGGGCCGCGGGAGGCCGGCCGGGCAGGGCGTCCACCCCACAGGAACTGGCGGTCGGTGCTCGTCTGCCCCTCGGTCCGGTTGCGGAAACTGAGGCCACGAGGGGAGCAGGGTGCTGGGACCCGCAGCCCGGCCGTGGGGGACATGGGGGCGGACGTGGGGCCTGCGCCTTTCTGGGCACCCGTGCCGTCCGCCGGCCGGGACAGGTGTGCGCGCCAGCCGACCCCCTGCGCCGCCCGCCCATAAATCTGCCAGCCAATCCCTCACCGGCACGACCTCTCGTGGGGAGTGATGGACGGACCCCGGCCCAGCCGGCTGCTGCGAAATCACTCAGCGGCCAGACAAGCCCTAAATCTGGCTCGCGGAGTGTTGAAAGGGAGAATGTCTGTTTTCATAACCTACCTCAGTTACAATAAATATTTAAAATGCGCATTAACATCCTCTGCCACACAATCGGCCTCTGTGGCCCTGGCCGGCAGATTTAATTAGCTCCGGCTTCCCCCGCCGCCGCGCTCACCCGTGGACCCGAGGCCCTGTTTTCCTAAACCCCCGGCCGCCAGAAATACGGCCTCGCCAGCTGGGCCGACACAGGGCCTTTGTCTGGCTGGGCTCCCCTCCGGGGCCCCAGAGCTGGGCAGGCGGGCAGGCGTGGCGGGGCCCTGGGCCCTGGGGTGCAGGGATTAGGGTCCTGGCCGCTCGGCCTGTGGGCGAGCCCTGAGCACGGCCCCAAAGGGAAGGGGAGGCGGGACGGCCCCGAAGCGAAGGCGGGGCGGCACCCTGCTCGGGGCGGGAGGAGCGGTCAGGAGGCTGGGCTGCAGCAGGCAGCCCGGGCCCTCGCGGACTCCTGCTGTGCTCACCGCTCACAGGCCGGCTGCCCGGTGGCAGCCCACACCAGCATCTGGGCAGGTGGCCCCGCTGAGCAAAAGCCTGGACACAGGGAAGCCAGAGGACCGACCAGGGGCCAGGTGCTGGCCATGGTCCTGGCAGGCCTGGATGCTGGGATGGGATGGTCAGAACCGTCTCCCTTGGGAGAGTGGAGATGAGAAGGGGGTCGAAGGGTCTGGGGGGTGTGGAGGAAAGCCAGGTGTCCTCCCTGCAGGAGGAGGCGGCCAAGCTGATCCCCGCTCGACCAGCCCCCTGTGCCCTGGCTCGTCTGGAGGCCTCTCCGTGGCCTAAGCCTCACTCAGCCACCAAGAACGGCAAGACGGGCTACGTTTTCCAGACTGTATACGAGGCCACCCCGGAGCTGGCACCTTGGGAGCTAAGAGACGGACGGTCTGAGACAGGAGACCCCAGGCCGAGCGGGAAATCAGGCTGGGGCCAGGGCTCCTGGCAGCTCAAGGAAGGGTCCAGGGCCAGCTTCCCTTGGCCTGATGAGGGGGAAACCGAGGCTCAGAGCGAGCAAGGCCTGGCCCGGGGATGCCCGGTGCAGCGTTGGCCGTGGGGGGTGGAGTTACGTCCCTCAAAAAGGTGTATCGCGTCTGAGCCCTGGTTTCTGGGAACGTGGGCTTACCTGGAAACAAGACCTTTGCAGGTGCCAAGTTCAGACGAGGTCGTGCAGGGCTAAGGCGGCCCTGAATGCGGTGACGGTGCCCTTAGGAGAAGAGGGAGGTTCGGACGCAGACTCTCGGGGAGAGGGCACACGGTGGCGGAGGCAGATTGGAGTGACGAGGCCCCAGAAGCTGGAGGGGGCAGGGAGGACACTCCGGGGAGAGCGGGCCCCGCCACCCCTCGGCTTGTGGCCTCCAGAACCCGAGAGGCCGGACTTCTGCTGCTGTAAGTGCCCAGTTCGCAGCACTGTGGCCCGGCCCTCTCGCGTCACCGCCCCCCTGTGCTGCGGCCTCTCCGAGCTGGAGAGAAGCCCGAGTTCCCCGGGCGGGTGGCGCGTCCTGGGAGCGCCCACCCCAGGGGCGTTCGGGACCCGGACACTGTGCGAGTCCCGGTCCAGACACCGCCCCTGTGGGCGTGCACAGCAGGGTGAGGCCTTGGGTCCCGAACTCCAGCCCCTCCTTTCCAGGCTGGCGTGTGGGGCCTGGGCACCGAGGGCATCTGGGATGGGTTCGCAGCAGCTGAGGTGCCTCCCCCACAGCTGGAAGCCCGGGGTCCTGCGGCCCACACACTGTCCATCCCGCTCCTGCTGGTGGGCGTGGGCGGGAGGCGTCGCTGGGCCGGGCTTTAAAACCACAGGCCTGCCCGCTCGCTGGAGAGTCGCTGTGGCTGGGAGCGGGCAGAGGCAGCGAGGCCAAGGGCTGGGAGGCCGGCCGGCCCCGCTCCGCGAGGAGACAGACCGGGCCTTCACCCCGGCAGCAGGCCGTGGGCCCGGGGAGAGGGGCGCCCTGCAGGGTGGACAGCAAGCACAGGTCCTTTGGGTCACAGGCCTTCCTGGAGCAGGGGCAGCGGACAAGGGCTGAGAAGGCTGGACGCCAGGCCCCCCGCGGCCCGCCCGCCCCGGCCACCCACGGGTGCGGACACGTGTGCGCGTGCGTGGGCTCGGCAGCCGCATTCCGCAGGCGCCCGGCCAGCTCCCGCTCCCACCCGCGCGTGCCTGTTTATGAAACGGAGGTAAGTGTTTAATTAGTCGCCTAATTGCCTGGGTAATTGGGAGACGTACTCAGCTCTCCAAGTAATCAGTCGGAACAGGCCTCGAAAATATCTGGCCCAATATTCATTAGTGCGGCTCAATCGCTACAGTTACGTGTTTGGTTCCTGACGCGGCCCGGCAAACAGCTGCGCGCCCTGCGGCCGACCGCCAGCTCCGGCTGGGCGGGCCGCCCTGCGCAGGCGGACGGGCAGCGCCGCCAGGCACCCACGCCCACCCCCGCCCGCCGCCCGGCTGCCCTCCGCCCCGCTGCCCTGGAGCTGAGGAGGTCCTCTGGCCAGCGGGGCCGTGCTGCCCCCGCCCCTTCTCACCCCCTGTGAGCCCGGCAGCCGGGCCTCCAGGGGCGGGGGGAGGCTCCGTGCCCGGGCTCATGACAGCGTGGCAGGGCGGGGGTGGGGGATCTTCCCTGCGGGAACAGGCCGTGGCCACCAGGAGAACCTCCCCATGCACAGCCCTGCAGGGGGGCCATCAGCGCGCCCATTTCACAGGCCCTGGAAGAGGCCGGAAGGGCAAAACCGCCTGGAGTGGAGCCAACCGTGCACCTGCGCCCCACCCCGGACCCCGCTGCCCACCAGGAAGTTTAGCCACCAGCCGAGGGAGTCCGTGGCGGCAGAGCAGAGTCCACGGGAGCCTGAGCCCTGGAGGGGGGCAGCCACAGCCACGGTCCCTCCGGTGCCACTGCTGCTCCAACTGCAATTCACTCGCTCGCTCGTGTCCTCTGCAGTCTGCGTGCTGGGGGCTGGACACAGCCCTGACCAGACTCGGCCTGAGTCCCACCTGCCGACCTCCTCCGGCGCTCTGACGGGGAGGAAGTAGAACCTGCTCAGGGCCAGGGATTGGGGGGGTGTTGGAGACGGGGCCTGAAGGAGGAGGCAGAGGCAGCCAGGTGGAGAGAAGGGAGGGAGAAGCATTTTCAGGGAGTGGAACAGCAAGGGCTAAGTCCCGAGGCTGGAGCTGCCGCCGTGGAGAGGGCGAGGGGCGAGGCGGGCGCGCACGGGGGCCGGGGGCCGGCAGAGCCCTGGGGCTTCCTCTGCGAGCTGTGAGTGGACTTGGAGGCGGCGTAGCGGGGCGATCAGTGACGTGGTCTGGTTGGCCATCGAAAAGACCCCCGTAAGCAGGATGGGCAGGGGGCCCAGGGGAAGCCGGTACCCGTGTGGGTGTCCAGGTGAGAGGCGGGGGCGCTGCAGACGGGGGGCCCGTGCACCCCTCCACGAGCAGGCCGCACCCTTGTCTGCCCTGCGCTGGGCCCAGCCCCCACGCTCTGGTTGTGGCAAAGGAGCGCGATTCCCCCTCCGAAGGCCGAGCCCTTCTTCTGGCCATCACCCGGCAGCCACTGACCCTCTCTGAGCCTCACAGGCTCATGTGGACGAGGGGGGTGGAAGCAGCACCCTCAACAGGGTGACTGTGGGGACCGGAGCTGAGGCCGGGGACGGCCAGGAGGGGGTGACCGCGTGGGCTCCCAGGACCCGCCCGGCCGGGCCTGGGTCGTCAGCAGCGCCACCGCGTGGGGTTCCCGCCTCCTGCGCTGTGACGGCGTGACGGCGCAAACGGCCCACGAGCGGCTGTGGACGGGCGGCCGCTCCGGTGCATCTGCAGTGCTGTCCAGGCCCCGCCTCCGACGCTCCCCGACCTCAGGGTCCCCGAAGGGGACCCTGCACCCGGCCACACCCTTCCCCTCCCCCAGCCACGCCCACCCACCTCCGTCTCTGCGAAGGTGCCCATCCCGGGCACCTCCCATGGGTGGGATCACGGGGCCGTGGCCGTCTGTGTCGAGCTTCTGTCACTCAGCGTCCTGTCCCCAAGGTTCGCCCACGTCACAACCGGCGTCGGAGCTTCACTCCTTGTGTGGCCGCCTTGTGAGCGAACCAATGGCTCCCGTGTCCCCGCAGCTTTGTCGTCAGGAAGTCGGTGGTCGGGAAGGGGGCGGCCTGCCCTCTCTCTCCCTCTGACAGCTTCCGCTCCAGATCCTGTCCCCACTTACAACGCAGATATGGTGTTCATCACGGCTTTTTCCGTTCGTCTTTACTGAGTTTTTTAATTTTAAAAACTTAAATGGCACCAATGTCATTCGGCCCTCCGTGCCCTCGAGTGGACAGCGCTGCTGCCGGGACCTTGCGTGGTCACTTCCGTTTCTCCCTCCAATAGCGCGAGATGCATTTCACTGGCACGCGTGCCCCGAGCTCCAGCTCGCCATCAGCCTTTGCGTCCAGTCGGCTGTCCATGAGGTCGATTTGGGCCACGAGGAGAACGTCGCTGCTCGGCACACGTGGGCAGAGTGTCGGGGCCCTGCCGTCCTGTGCGACCGACCCCCCCCCCCCCCCCGCGCCCCGCGGCTGGGAGTCACTTCTCCCTGCGGGGCCCCGGGTGGTGCCCTCCCGGCTCTTGTCGTCTGAAAACACCTTCGTTTCCTTTGCGGTTTGGAGAGACATTTTCGCCGGGTCTGGAGTCCTGGACACCGGACGTTGCGAAGTGTGCCTGGTTGGTTGCTGGGCACTTTGTAACCCTGCTAATGCCCTGACCTGCGTTTTGAGGTGCGGAAGCAGCTTGAGTCTTTCTGGTCTCGCGGTCGACTCCGCGCATCGGGAGCGGCTCTCGGTTCAGAGAAAACTTCCCCGCTGCGAGGCGTTTTCCGTCGTGAGTCTGGCCGGTGGGAAGGTGGGCGCCCAGCCCCGCGGGGGCATCGGGCGTCATTCTGCTCCCACCCGGCGGCCGCTCTCTCCCAGCCCCTGAGCAGTCTGCCGCTCTGCAGGCAGTGGTCAGCCCCCCGGACACTCACAAGGGACCCTCTGCAGGTCTCTTCTCTCGGGTGAGCGGCCCTGCAGATCCCGCCTTGGCCTCTCAGACCGAGCTCCGCCTCGGGGATTCCGCCGGCCTACACCCGGATCCCTCCGCCTCTGGTCTGAAGGGCTGGCTCTCAGGGGCACGGCCCCCGAATGCCCCCCACCCCCGCCCCCAGGGACCTGTCCTTCAAAACAGGATGGCCAGCATCTTGAAAACAATTGTGTCTTACATTTTGTCTGTCTGTTTGTTGTTGTTGTTGTTTTAATAAAAATTGTTGCCCCAGCTGGCGTGGCTCAGTGGATTGAGTGCCGGCCTGCAAACCAAAGGGTCACCGGTTCGATTCCAGCTCAGGGCACACGCCTGAGTTGTGGACCAGGTACCTGGTTTGGGGTGCGAGGGAGGCAACCGCACATCGATGTTTCTCTCCCTCTCTTTCTCCCTCCCTTCCCCTCTCTCTAAAACTAAATAAAATCTTAAAAAAATAATAACTGTTTCCGATGGGAAGGTAAATCTAGCCCTTGTCACTTTGCCTTGGATGGATGCAAGTGAAAATCCTCAGATGGTTTTTGGAGCCCGAGGGCAGCCCTACCACTGCAGAAAACAGAGCCCAGCCTGGATGCTGGCGATGACATCTGAGCCCTGGACAAGCCGCACCTGAAGCCAGGGAATTGCCCCGGACGGTCCAGCTCCAGGAGCAACAAATGCCCTCGGCCACTTAGGCCCGTCGGGCTTCCTGCTCCTCCTCCGGCCACTTCCTGCTTGACCAAGAGGCCCCCAGAGCTGAGAAGTGCAGCCACTGGGGAGAGCAGGGGGCGAGCGCAAGGCCAGGCCGGGCTGGCACAGGTCGGGGTTTGGGTGAGTTCTGACCAGGCGGGGAGAGCGGGTGGGTCGCACGGCCTCCCCCGAAGCCTGGCCTATGCCCGTCCCTTCCCTGCCCCAGCCTGCAGGCGGCCAGCTCATTCCCACCCGGGCCTTTGCCCCTGGGGTGCCAGCTGGGGTGCATTTTGCCTTGAACCTGAACCTCGAGCGGGGCTGGGCACACGGCAAGTTAACGCCTTTCCCTCCTGGGGGCTTCACTTATGCCAGAGAAGGGACAAAGGAGAGGAGGGGGCAGGCAGGCCGCTCTGAGGCCCCTGTGACCCCGAACTTCCCACCTCCTGGGGCAACACGCCCCCTCCTTCCGGCGGAGGGGGTGGGGTGGAGGGAGGGAGAAAAAAATAATTATTCCTCAGCCTCTAACCGGCCTGGCAAGTGGCTCGGTGATAGACAGCCCGGTCCCTCCAGTGCGGTCCATCAGCTGGAGCTCCCAATTACTTCAGACTCACTTTGAAGGTGCTTCCAGCCCCACCTCCAAATAAATAAAAAATTAACACGGAACAGGGGTGTGCCTGGGCTGGGCGGGGCCGAGCCCCTGGGCAACCCGACCTACAGCCCCGGGCCAGGGAAGGAGCTGCCCCCTCAGGTCTGCAGCCCCAGGCCCAGGCCCACCTGTCACCGCCTGGGCCTTCTGCGCACAAGGGGCTGGCTCAGCTTGGGCTCAGGCAGGTGTCCTGGCCACGCCCTCTCCCCACCCCGCCCACTCAGCTGCGCCCCCACCTCCAGGCCTCCACTGAGTCCTCCCAAACAAGCTGGGGTGGACAGGTGACCCTGATTCTCTCACAGCGCTGGCCTCGAGCTCCTGCCCATAGGGCCCAACCTTCCCCCTGTGCTGGCCTGGGCAGCTCTGGGCAGCTCTGAGCACCCTCAGCCCGGGAGCCTCGTTGAGGGAACCTCTGGGTCAGCCTGGCCCTCGGTCCCCGGTGGCGGGAGACAGGGCCTTCTCTGGTGTCACCAGAGGGTGGATGGGGGGCAGAGTCACCTATCGGTCCTCTTGCTCTGAGCCCTCCCTGAGCTGAGGGACAGGAGGAAGCTGGACGCACGAGAACTGACGGGGGGCCACAGCCCTGGCCTCAGGCTCCAGGAGGCCTGCTGTGTGGAGGGGCACGGGGCCCTGGAAGCTGTCCCAGGACGGAGAGGCGTGGGTGCTGGGCCTGGCGGGAGAAAGTTCCCACTGGCGGCGGCCTGGGTGAAGCTGGGTCGGTGGTCGACAGGGCCGGGACCCCGGCGCTCACCTCCCCTGGGTGTTGTGGACCAGAGGGGCCGCAGAGGGGGTGCCAAGAGTCTGGGAGCGTGTGGAGGGCGGCTGGGAGCATGTGGGGTGCCCGGGGTCCCTCCGCCAGACCCTCCGAGGGAGAATTAATGAAAGGCACCTCACCCTGCCCCCACGGAGCGGTTTCTGCTGACCTCACCAGGCCGATTAATGTTTAATTAGCCTTCAGGAGGAAGGGAAGGAAGAACATATTACCCGCCACGTCCATCTGCCCGTGCTGGTCTGGGCCAAGCAGGGCGCTGGGGGAGAGGGAGGGCGGTGACTGAGCGTCGGCTCCCGGGGCCTCTGTGACTAGAGACAGTCACCCCACCCGCCTCCTGCACCCAGACCAGCCCTGCTGGAGCCAGGGGCGCGGTGTCCTGGCGGCCCTAAGCTCTGTGCCTCTGAGCCTGAGCTGGGGTCCGGGGAGGGCGGAGGGTGCCCCCCGGGGCGGGGCCGTGCCTGGGCACCGTTCCCCGGCTCCTTCCAGCAGGCTCCCTGCTATCTGACCCCACCTGGCACTGACCGACGGGGCCCAGGACGTGGCGGAGGGCTCTACACAGAGGTCAGAGTGGCAGGGGATTGGGCTGGGCAGGAAGGGCTGGGGGGCCCGTGCAGGGCAGCCACCTTGCAGTGCCAGCTGGACGATGCCCCGGGGGACCTGCCTGAGCTTCGCCAGAAGCCAGGAGGGCGCCTGTTAGGTGACCTTCCCGCTCTTTCAGTTCGACAGCAGATTCCGGGTTCTCAAAAGCCGGGCTAGCCTGAAGCCTGCGGGCGGAGTGGGCATCCATGAAGCCCTCACGGCTGCCCCGTACACCTCGGCCCTCAGTGAGCTCTCGGGGGATGGCGGGAGCTTGGCGGGTGGAGGCTGGAGTCAGCGGGCTCAGGGGACAGCCCAAACCACCACCACGTGTGGGGCGCCCCCAGGCCTGGCCCCTGCCCACCCCTGCGGCCAAGTCCTGGCCAAGCCCCACCTGCACTGCCCACTCCTGGGAGCCCCGGGCCTTTGCACGTGCTGAGTTTGCACAGAGTGAGCAGGCCTGTCGGACCCTCAGGGCGCGCTGGGCAGCCAAGCGGGGCTGTAGTTGGAGGAGGGACCCTGAGACCCAGGAGGTGCCAATCAGGTGGGGCGGGGACACCGGGACGGCAGGTGTGGGGCTGCCCAGTGCCCCCTTTGCCAGCCGGCTCCCCAGAACGCCTCCTGGGTTCAGAGCCAGGCCCACGGGCCGGCTCTGCGAGGACCCCTCTCCCCCATGTCGGCAGGCGGTGATGAAATTTTTAAATAAGGCAAAAAAAATTAAAACTCCCCCGAGCTTTATTAAGTAGGGATGCAGTTAGGTAATTACAAACTGGCTTAATTGAAATCCGCCCTCAGAAACACTGGTGGGCAGCCCGGCGGGGGAGGGCAGGGGGGGCGGTGGCTTCCTTGCTCCGAGCCCCGGCTTCCCCATAGAGTGAGATGGTGCTCGCAGCGGGCGCAGTGGCACTGTGGGAACGTGGGAAGGAGGGGTTCCCGTGCTCAGAGAGGCACAGGCCCCTCCTGAGCCACACAGCAGGCACCAGCAGGGCTGAACCGGACCCCTGGGGTCACAGGGGCTTCCTTCTGGGCCTGGCCCACGGGCGGCACCGGCAGCGAGGGCCACAGGACCCTGCCACACCGCCTGGCCCACCGCGTGGTGCCGGCCGGCCTCGCAGGGCGGGTGTGTGGGCGCGTCTGCTGAGAGCGGCCCTGGCCAAGGCACAGCCAGTGCAGGGCGTGGCTGAGGCGCGGGCCCGCAGCTGCTGCGGAAGGACTGGAGGTCCAGAGGTGGCAGCCTGGTGGGGACAGGACAGGACAGGTGGGGCTCATCCTGGATGCGGGCTCGGGGCCTGGGCCCAGCGAGGGCTGGGGAGAGCACGTTCCCCATCTGTGCGGGGGGTGGCGGCTGTGAGTCTGTTCAGCACTTTCACACAGCAGGGACCCTCCGCAGGGACCTGCTGCAGCCCCTCCACCCAGCCCCTCACGGCCAGGGTCTTGGGATCCCAGCGCCGGCCCCAAATCCACCCCTAGTCCGTTCCGGCTGACGCCCCTGCGGCTCATAAACCCCGCATGCAGCTTTGATCTGCCCGGTTCTGTCCTCCCAGCCGGGCCACCCCACTGCCTCCATTAACCTCTGCTCTCCGGCCGGAAGGGGCGGCTGCAGCACCTGCGTTCCCAGGGGTGTCCGAGGGCCAGCCTGGGAGAGGGTGCTGCCCGGGGTGGGGCAGCAGGAGAGAGCCCCCAGGGCATCCCCCCGAGCAGCCATCCCGGGCGCCCTGGAGCCTGAGGGCTGCAAAGGTGGGACCGACAGCCTCCGCCTGGACCCGGGCCTGTCTCCCTGCCCGGAGCCAGGAGTGGCCTGTCCCCCCCAGCAGGGGGGATGTTCCTGCCGAGGGCCTCCCCCACACCCTGGAGAGCCCTCAGGTGGGTGACCTGCAGAGGAGAGGGGTCCCACCAAGCCTGTTTCTCAGGCAATGCCATCCCACCCCCTTCCCGTGGCCCCCAGGGCCCCCTCTAGTCTCTGGACCGCTCCTCCAGGGGGTGTCTCGTCCCAGGCTGGCCGAGAGCAGTGCCCCGCCCCTCTGTGGCTCGGATGCCTCTGATGATGGGGGGCTCCGCCCCCAGCCTGTTGGGGGCTCCTCCTGCCGGTGGCCACCTCCCGCTCTCAGCATGGCCCTCGACTTTGCAGCAATGGGCCCTTCCCCTCCGCCTCCCTGCCGTGGTGGTCCCCACACTGGTGGCAGTGGTGCTGGTCGGCGCCCCACAGGGGCACAGGACTTACACACAGGGTCCCAGCCTCGGGGCACCCCCTGGCTTTCTCGGGCTGTGCCCTGAGCACAGGCGTCCACCGATGCCACCAGCCCCTTCCCAGCGCCGGCCCCAGCCAGAGTGACGGGCTGTCTGGGCGGGGCCCATGGGTCCCAGGTCCTCGAAAACACAGGAAGTGGCTCCGCTGTGGACACTCAGGTCCGTCTGCAGGTACAGACCGACCAGAGGCCAAGGGCAGCACTGAGGTTCTAACCAGGGGTGTGGGCAGAGCTGGGGAGGGAAGGGGGTGCTAGGGAGCCGAGTGTGCAGTTGGGGGGCACACCCAATTCCATGCGAGGGGTGCAGCCGGTGACAGGGACAGGAGGCCAGAGCCGGGTGCAGGGTGACGAGGCAGGAGCCACAGGAGGCAGGGTGACAGCAGGCGCAGGTCTTTGGGATGTCAGGAGATTTCCCAGCTAAAGGAAGTCCCACTGGCTGCCGGGAGGCAGGGGAGCAGAGAGGACGAAGGGCCCCCGATGCCCACCTGCCCCTTCCCACCACGTGATGTCCAGTGTGGCAGCGCCGTCTGGCCAGGCCTTGGCCACAGCTCTCGTGGGCCCCGCCCTGCCCCTTCCCCCATGGGAGTCCTGGCCCACTGGCTTCGCCTCAGTGCTGTGTGACTGCAGGGAGGGCCCCGCCCTCTCTGGGTTGCGGCCCAGCCGCCCCGTGGTCCCGCGCTGA
This sequence comes from Trachops cirrhosus, assembly GCA_028533065.1. Lineage (NCBI taxonomy): Eukaryota > Metazoa > Chordata > Mammalia > Chiroptera > Phyllostomidae > Trachops > Trachops cirrhosus. Next base: position 435,119 of record CM052546.1, read on the forward strand.
CGGCCACCGTGGAAACCGCACCACAGCCTGCCTGCTCACTGGGGGGCCGCAGCCTCCAGCCCCCTCCTCCTGCAGCGCCCCCACATCCCTCCCTCCGGAATCGACACATTTCCATCCTCGGAATGATGCCTGTTTTCCCTGTCGGGTTTACAAATAACTTCAAATTTTACTCTTTTCTATCCCTAATGAATCCTCCGAAACGTGGCGCAGGCTCCGCGTTAATGAGTGTGCAGCCGCGGCCGGCGGCGCGGCCCGGGCGGCCCCCTCCGAGGCGGCGGGCGCAGCCTCGTTTAGCGCGCGGGGCCGGAATCCATTCTATCGACGGCGCCCATCGGTGCGGTTCCTGCACGGGGGCCCTGCTGACCCGCTCGCCTCGTTAACCGTGCTTAAAAACCCAGAGCCGCCCAGAGGTGGCGTGGGCCGCGGCGGGAAGGGGCCTCGCGGGGCCTCGCAGTCCAGGTGGCGTCGCGAACCCCGGGATTCGAGCCGGGGCGCGGGAACCAGCCCAGCCCGCCGTGCGCACGCGCGGCCCAGGCTCCGCCTGCCAGAAGCACATCCGTTTCCTCCCGTCCCCAGAGTCGTGCGGCCCCCACCGCAGTCCCTGCGGGACCCGTCGTTGCCCCCACGGCAGTCCTGCCCCTTCGGCAGCGGCTCCCCACGTACCCCGGCCCCACGGTGCGTCCCCACGGAGGGCCTTCTCGGGGCGTCGGGACGGGCGGGGTCACACCAGGCGTGGGCTGTGCGTGCGGCTTCCCGCACAGACAGAACATTTCGGGGTCTGCCCGAAGTTTGGGGGCCCCGAACTTCGTTGTCCCGCCGCTGGGCAGTAGTCCAGCGGGTGGAGCGGCCCGTTCGCTTGTCGGCTGTCAGCTGGTGGGCCCGGGGCTGTTCCCAGTCCGCGGATGGTACGAACACGCCGCTGTGAACACGCGGGCACGGATACTGGCGTGGCCGTGCGTCTCGCCCTCTCTCGGGCACAGACGGGCCTCCGCGTCCCGCCCGCGGTCGTCTCCTTTGCTTGGGCCTCCCGGGGGGGGGAGGGGGGGAGGGGCATCGCACTGCGGTTTGGGTTTGCAGGTGCCTTGAGCGATGAGGCATCTTTCCACGGGCCTGTTGGCTGCTCGCAGGCCTTCTTTGGAGAAACGTCTACTCAAGTCCTTTGCTCGTCTTTCAAACCTGTCGTTTGTCTTCTTACGGTGGGCAGCTGCAAGTCCCTCCTCCGATGTGGGAGCAGCGGACCGTTCCCCTGCTGCAGGGCGTCTTCTCGTTCTCCCCCCGGGAGTCCTCTGAGGCCCACGCGTTTTGAAACCGGGTGACGTCCATGTCATCTCCTTTTTTTCTTCTGGTGCGTGTGGTCTTGTGTCATCTTGGTGTCACAGCTACGACACCGCAGTCTAACCCAAAGTCGTGAAGATTCGCTCCTCCGTGTTCTTTGGGAGTTTTGGGGTTTTGACTATGACGTGGAGGTCGTGATACAGTTTGAGGGAAGGGTTCTCACGTGGCGCAGTTCGGAATCCCCCTTTTTGGGGGGATCCTGGTGTCCCAGCACCACAGCTGAAAAGTGTTTCTCCCCCTCGGGCCGGTCTCGGCCCCCCCTCAGGGCTCTCGGGCAGCGCGGTGAGGGTTTGTCGCTGCGCCCCTCGCTCCAGCCTCGGGTCTGCAGCTGGCCCGATGCGTGGCCGAGGTCGGACGGCTGCACCTCTGCGCTGAGTTTCAGAGTCCAGGCATGTGAGCCTCCTACGTTGCTCTTCTTTGTCAAGACCGTTTGGGTACTCCGGGCCCCTGGCATTCCCACGTGGGAGTGAGAGGACCCTCCTGGGTTTCCCCAGAGCGAGTGGCCCAGAGAACAGGGCAGAGGCTGCAGGGAAAAGCTCAGCCCACACACGGGGAAGGGACTCCATCTCCGTCTTCCCCGGGACCGATCTGAAAGCCACCGCAGGGGGCGGCTCAGGGAAGACCGTGACGGCACCATGGCAACTGGAGGCCCCGGCCAGTCCGCTCCAGGCCCTGGGTCCAGATCACCCGCCCAGCAGCTGCAGAAGCAGGAGGGGACCGAGCGTGGGGACAGGCCTGGGCTTGGCTCTGCGGGGACAGGACCTGCAGGACCCTGAGTGACCACCTCGGGCCGAGCCTAGCTCGGCCAGCCGCTCGGCCCCCGGGCTCAGGGCCACCACAAGTCACCCTCACATGTGCGCCACCAATAACAGTGCACCCAGCAGTCTCTGGAGCAGTGACAGAATCCACCGTGTGCTGAGCCAGGCGTGGAGGCCAAGATGGGGCCTGTCCACAGGGCCACACGTCACCCAGGGCGGCCCTGGGCCTTCCTCACTGGACACTCTGAACCTTTGGCTCAGTGCTGCCGTCCCCTAAGCAGACAGCAGTCAGCTCACCTCTGCGTCCCAGACACAAAACCTCCGAGGGCCCCCAAAGTCCGCGCTGCCCCCTCCCACAAGGCTCTCCTCACGTCGGCGGCCTGAGTTTCCAGCCGGACACCTGAAGCCCTGCCCCCTCCCTGGGACCATTAATTGAGTGGAGGGCTCCGGGCGTTCCCGGCGCCTGGCTGTGCCCGCTGGGGCTGGGCCTCCCCTGCATGCTGGGCGGGGGCGCCTCCCCGGAAGCCCCCTCCCGAGTTATTTACTTTCCTTAATAACCTTCTACGAGTGTCTCACCTCGGCCTTCAGGAGCGCAGAGGAGCAGCTCTGAGGTCACCCTCAGAGGTCATTTCATTCACATGGAGAAGGCAGGTCCTGGCCGGTGAGGCCGCAGCCTCCGCCTGGCCCTGCAGCTCTGGTGCCCGCGGCTGGGCCCACGGAGGGAACGCCTCTCCCCGCGTGTCCGACGGGGCAGACGCCCGGCCGCAGACCCTGCAGCGGCTTCTGACACGTGGCCACCACCTGCCTCTGAGCTGCAGGCCTGGACTTCCAAGTTTAACCCATTTCTATGTAATCAATCAAACGCAGTCAGTGTATTTAGTTCTGCAAGTAGTCTGCCGTGTGGAAGCCGTTGGCGCGCGGCGGCGTGCTCCCACTGAAGCATGCAGGGGGCTGCGTCGTGACCGTCGTGACCGCTGTGGCCACGTGAGGCACCGGCACGTCGGGAAGGGACCGTGGGGTGCGGTGGTTCCCGTCACACGGGGCCCCCAGTGCTCGACGTGCGCTGGTCCTAGAGGGGGTGTGCTGGGTGCGTGAGAGACAGGTCCCGATGAACGAGGTGAACATCTGCCCCGGCTGGTGTGGCTCAGTGGACTGAGCACCGGCCTGCGAACCAAAGGGTCGCCAGTTCGATTCCCAGTCAGGGCACATGCCTGGGTTGCGGGGCTGGGTCCCCGGTGGGGACACATGTGACAGGCAACCACCCACTGATGTTTCACTCCCTCCCTTTCTCCCTCCCTTCCCCTCTCTCTAAAAATAAATAAATACAAATTCTAAAAAATAAATGAGTGAATGAATGAATGAGACGGAATAGGACTCGGACTCCAGGGGTCTGTGCGCTGCTGTGTCCCAGTGCATCAACAGTCTCTCTGCAGGGACCCCGGGGGCGCTCAGAACAGGTCACGGCCACCCCGGGGGTGGCTGACCACTGCTCCGGGTGCCCGGGGCCAGAACGGCCCGCCCGCCTGGGGAGCCCACTCTCTCCTTCCAGACCAGAAGCCGACCCCGTGGCTCCCATCATACGGTGCCACTGGTCACCCCCTTCCTGAAGTCCTCCCTGCGGTTCCCAGTGCGAGGCAGGGTCGTCCCATCGTGCTAGAGGCCCAGAGAGGCACAGGCACCTTCCTGGGGCTGCTCAGCCCTCGAGGGACGGGGCGGCACGCCGCCCTTCTAGTTCCCGGCTGCCCCGTGCCCTGCGCCCCCTGCCGCGCCGCCTGGCCCTGCCCCTGCCCCTTGCGCGGTGCCCACCCTCAGAAGAGCCCCCCAGCTATTTACCACAGACTCATTTAAGTCGGTTAATTTTTAATAATGTTGAAATTTCCTTGTGAATAATTCAGGTAAATTATTTATTGAAGTGCAGGATAAAGGGATCAGGAGCATTAGCAGTCGACAGTGTTACCTGTGGCGCGGGCGGGACGAGGGCGACAGGCGAGAGGTGCGGGGGAGGCTGCAGAGGGGCCTCTCGGGGCTGACGGGTGGCGTGGGCGTGCGCGCCCTGCACTCCGCCCGAAGTGCCTTGGCCCGCTGGCTGCCCACTGCCCTGCACCGCTGGCCAGTTTCTCTCCTGCTCCCCGTGGTCACCTCCCTTGCACTCCTTGATGCCCCTATGGCCAGGGCCTCGGTCCGGCGAGGGGACAAGGCACCCGTGTCCCTGGGCAGCTCTGAGCCTCAGACACCACACCTGGGAGGTGAAGGCGAGCCCTCACCCCCCTGTGGGCAGCACGGACTCAGGTCTAACTGCGGGGGGGGCGTGCTGTCCCCCAGGAGGAGGGCTGTCAGGGGGCCCAGCCAGGGTAGGAGGGGGCAGGCTGGAGCCACAGCACAGGGTCAGCATCCTGACTTCACCCCCTGGCGACCCGCCTCAGTGTCCCAGTCTGTAAATCAGGGATAACACGCCTGCCTCTCCTAACACGCAGCTGTGCCCTCGCCCCAGGGCCCCCGGGGTGGGGGGTGTCCACGGAGATGCGTTTGGAGGCCACACTGTCGGGGACGGGAGGGGGCTGGGAGGGGGCCACAGCGCCCTGAGACCCACCCGGAAAGAACCCCCTCTCCCCCTCCCCTGCAGGGCCCAGAGAGTGAGTGCTGAAGACAGTAACCAGGACAATCAGCGGAATCTCGCCCTTGACTTTGCCTGTTCGCCTCTTAACATTGTCCCCACACCAGGAGGAGACATGGCTCGAGGCGGGGAAACCGAGGCCAGAGCCGGCAGGGACCTGCCTGAGTGCGCGCAGCGGGCACTGGCTCGGCAGAGATGCCGGGACACCAAGGAGGTGCTGGCCCAAGAGGGCTGTGGCTGGTCACCAGAGGCACTGCCCCCACCGGCGAGGCCCCCACCTCCCCACCCCGGCTGCCTGCCCCGGGTGATCGATATGATCACCGAGTGCCAGACTTTGCAAAGCAGATCGTGGCCCTGGTCGTTTTGTGGACAGGAATCGCCCGGGAAAATGGAAATTGGCTCTTTATTATGGGATTAAAAAACCCAACCACATGAATGGGAATGGGAAGCAGGTGCTGGGCTCCTCCTTCTCCCCCTTATCAATGCAGGAGTCTCCCCGGCATCAAGGGGGTGGGGGCGCTCCGAAAACGGTGTCCAGTTTGACCCTCCCCATCTCCTCATGGAACTTTCCCCTCCTGGGGGCCCCAAGGGGCCTCTGCCGATGGGAGTGCCCTGCCCACCTCCCCCAGCTGCCCACGCTGATTCTGGCCTCACACTTTGCCGGGCGGCTGCTGCCCTGGGACCCCCAGCCCGTGAGCCGTGGGGAGATTCCACGCACATTGTCCCCACTCAGCCAGGAAGCCCCTCCTCCCGGGATGCACAGGCAGGTCCCAAACCCACGCCTGCCATCAGCCAGTTGACGAGCGTTGGGAAGAAGGGCATCCCGGGGGCTCGAGGGGGCATAAACCAGACAGGGAGGGTCCCCCGGCCTCCGGCCTGGCCTCCTGATCGCAGCCTGGCCGGTCCTCCCTGCCCCCCAGGGGCGCCCTGGGGCTGGAGCCCTAACACAACTCTGTCCCCCTCAGGCTTCCAGTTCCCTTCTGTGCCGGGTTCGAGGGTGGCCATCCCCGTGGGCGGGCCGCAGCCCTGCTCCCGCCTCTCTGCAGGGCTGTTCGCCCTCATGGGGTCCGTCGCAGGGGCTCTGGAAAAGCCGGGCCAGCGCCTGGGAGGCCCAGCCCCGTGGCCGACGCAAACCCAGGATGTCCTGCTTGGGGCCCGAGTCACACAGGCCGCAGATCCCGCCCAGACCCCAGCCAAGCCCCGTGCGGACCCCTCAGACACCCACCACGGGCCGCGCTGAACTTCCTCGTTAGTTGCCCAAGTGTCGCAGGACCCACCGGAGTGAGTTTCGGCACAAACCCAGACCCGGAGCCCTTCGCTCGCAAACCCCCCGGCACAGGCGTGGCTCCCTACACAGCCTGCTGTGAACGGAGGCTGGCGCCTCCGCAGGGCGAGCCGGGCGGAGAACCCGGGCTCGCTCGCTGTGCCCGGGACGACTGCACGCCCCGTCCTCGCCCTGCGGCCCGTGACCAGCGTTCCCGGGGCTGGCCCCCGCCCGGTCGGTGCTGGACGCTGGGTGGTTTTTGGATCATCCTCCAGGGTTCCCAGACTCCGGACCCCACAACAAAGCTCCCGCCCCAAATGGCTTTCCAAGAAGACAAACACTGTGGAAGCCTCATAAATCACCGCAGGCAGGGGGTGTGCGGGGTGGGGGCTGCTGCCCCTCGGTGGTGACAGAGTGGGGGAAGGTGGCCTGGGGGTGGGGGGCTGTTCTCAGTGGCCCCACTGCCTTGGCCCAGGGCAGCTGGGTGTGTCCTTCACCCCCACCCCCGTCAGCTTCCTGGCCTGTCCGAGGTCTGTCCCTGCACAGCTCTCCTGCCTCATGGGAGGGCAGCCCCAGAAACTACAGGAGGAAGGCGCCCATGGCCTGTGGCTTCGCCCTCTGGAGGGATCTGGGCAGGGTGGGCATCTGTGCTGGGTGTGGGGTCTCATTACCCCCTCCCCACCCACCCTGGGGAAGGAAGATCTGCCTTAAACCCAAGCAGGAAAGCTGAGATTTCAACGTGGAGACCCTCAGACCTCACTTCTCCTTTCCCAGCCCAGAGAGGGTGTGTGGCTTGCCCAAGGACACACAGCTTCTCAGGCAAAGCTCAGCTCCACACCCATCCGCACACGCGTCTGCTGGTTTCCATCAGCTCTGAGAATAACAGGGGTCCCCCCAACCGTGTGCTCGGGCGCCAGTGTGTGCACCCAATAGCAGCTTCCTGGCGCCAGCGCCTGGCCAAGCCACCACCTGTGTGAGCCTCCCACAAGCAGGTCCTCGAGCTTCCTGGTTCACAGCCAAGGACACGGCGGCTGGGCTTGGTGAGGCTGACACGGGGCACCCTGGAGCTCCCCCAGCCCGGGGTCAGTTGGGGTTCCTGAGGATTTGTTGGCGCCCTGCCCGCCTGGGTGTGTCCCGGAGGGGATCCCAGATGGGACCAAACAGCTGGGTGAGAAACGCAGGTGGAAGGAAGCGGAGTGGGGACTGCAGATGGATGGCACCCCTGCCCTTGAGGGAGGCGGGGCGAGGGAAGGCAGGTGGGCGGGCCTGTGGCGCCTGGTCCCTGCAGGTCCCTCCAGGCCCCGCCTCCCGCGGGCCCCCGAGCCCCGCCCCGCCGCTTCCGAGCCACGCCCTCCGCAGGTCCGGGCCCAGGTGCGTGCGGAGGCTCCAGCTGCCAGTCGGCGGTGAATTACAGGCCGTGAGAAGGTGTTGACAGCAGCAGCTGGACGAGAGCGGCGATGAAAAGCAGCCAGTTCCCCGCCGCGTCCGCCTCTGCGGCGGCGCGGGGCGCCCCCTGGCGGCGGCGCGTGGGACCGCCCGCCCCTCCCGGCCCCGCCCCGCGCGCGCGGGCCCATTTCACAGGCGGGGACGCGGAGGCCAGGGTTGCGCAGGAGCGGAGCCGCGGGCCCCGGCACAGAGAGGGTCACCGGCCGTGGGGACGAGGGCCTGCGGGCGTTCGCTGCCCGGGACTCGGCTGCCCGCCTCCCCTCTGCGAGCTGCAGTCTGGCCCTTTGTTCCCCGGCTGAGGGAGGTCACTTTTGCAGGGCCGCACCGTCGCCTGGCGGCAGTGTGGGCGCCACGGTGGACAGCGGGAACGTGGACGTGGCTTCTTGCGCCCTCTGTTCGGGCCCGGACGCAGCCTGGCTTTCCGGGGCCTCCCTACGGCGCCTGCACCCCCAGCCGGAGGAGCGGTCAGAGAAGGACCTGCAGGCCCGCAGCAGCACCCACCTGCGGCGGGGGCGGATAAGGGGACTGGGGAACGCTGTCGCGCTGTGTGCCCAGGAAGAGGAGGAAGGGGTCCCATTTTACTGTAAGAGGACAGCGAGAGGCGTTCCAAGTCACACCGACGGGACAGGACACAACCAGCTGCTCTTCACTGAGACGGCGGGAGCCCGCCTCCCTCCCGGCAAGACGGCTGCCAGCAAACACGCAGACAGACAGAGAACAACGCGTGTCCGTGCAGTGCGAACCCTCGTCCACTGTCTGCGAGACCGAGACCCCTGCGGCTGCCGCGGAAAGCAGCGTGGCAGCTCCTCGAATAATCAAAGGTGGAACGACCACGTGGCCTGGCAACTCCACTTCCGGGTGTCTACCCAAATGAAAAATAGGGGAAAAAAGAACTGAAAATAGGGTCGTGAGAGGAGTACACACCGTGTTCACGGCAGCCGACAGGGAGAAGCAGCCCAGGTGTCCACCGATGGGCGAACAGGCGAGTGGAACCTGGCCCACCCGGCAACGGGTTACCACGCAGCCTTAAAAAGGAAGGGCGTTGGACACCCAACCAAACCAGGGATGAGCCGGCGGGACAGTGCGCTCCGTGAGCCGAGCGAGGCTGCGTGGTCCCCTTCTGTGAGGTCCCTGGAGGAGTGAGATCCAGGGACAGCGAGCAGGAGGGCACCGGGCTGGGCAGGGGGCGGGCGGTGGAGACTGGCTCCCTCTGGGGAGGTGAGAAGAACGTTCTGGACACGGTGGTGGTGGTCCCAGAGCTGTGAGCGCGCTGCCTGCCCCTGAGCTGTTCGGTAAAGAAAGGGAACCTGGGGTCGGATGGCGGTGACTGGCGCACACCTCTCCTCCGGCCAGCCTCGTGGCCCCGCCCCCCCACTGCCGCTCTATCAGACGACCCCCCGCGCAGTAACCTGGCGATGACTACCGATTCACTTACTTCTCGGAACTCTGCGGTCTCCGCGAATCACGGGGCTCGTTGCTTCTGGAGGCCCCAACGAGACTCTCCCCGCCTATCCCAGCGTCCAGGGGCCGCTGCATTTCGCGGCTCTCTCAGCTCCTCGCCCTCCCTCCTCTTCCAAGCGGGCAGCCTCCTGTCCTCCTGCCCCTGAGACGGCCTGTCTCCCTCTGTGAGGACCTGGGCCTACATCAGGCCTGCCAGAAAGTCTCAACAGCCATCCCTTACTCACAGCAGCGAACTTCCTTCTGCCGTGTGAGGCGACCTACTCGCAGATTCTGGGGGTTGGGACAGAGTCGGCCACCACACCTGCGTCCGACCTCAGAATCTTCCTCGCCCCAGCCAGTGGTCCACACAGAGCAAGAGTCCGCGCTGGCCCTCGCGTGGATAAAGCATCACACGCCCCTGATGTGCAGCTAGGCGATCCCAGGAGCTGCGGGTGGAGCCAGGGTGGGGGCGAAACTGTTTCCTAATTTTTGCAATGAACGTGTACTCTTATAGTCGGGTGGATAGAGGATAGATGGATGATAGGTAGGGAGGCAGGTAGATGATAGATATAGATAAATGAATAGATGATGCGTGGATGGTGGATGGGTAGACGGATGGATGGCGGATGGATGGTGGATGGATGGGTGGTGGGTGGACAGAGAGCTGGCAGGTTCCCTTCGGAAGGGCCGGGCCCCGGCTACAGCGCCGGCCTTCACAGGGAGGCCCGAGTGACACTGCAGGCGTGGAGGCTCGTGCTGTGCTAGGAGTCAAAGGGCAGCAGGGAGAGAAGGGGCCGAGCTCAGTGAGCCCGAGGGGACCAAGCAGGAGGACAAGAAGGATGGAGGCCGGAGCCAGGCGGGGCGGGGGCTGACGAGGCAGGGCCTTCCCACCAAAGCCCAGGCAGAGGGGCAGCCTCCGGAAGCCCAGGGAGCCAGTGCGGGTGCTGAGCGGGTCCTGTCCACCTTCTCAGTCTTAGTTCCTGCTCGGTTCTTAGTTCCTCCTCAGTGGCCCTTCCCGGGAGGCCCCAAGCCTCACTGTGGCGACTCAAGCTCACAGAGCTGGACGGAGCCGGCCCCGCCTGAGACCTCCCTAGAACCAGCACGGGGCCTGCAGGTAGGCCTGGGGCAGCCCTGCCGGAGCGCGTGGCCGGGGACCAGCCGAGTCCAGGACGCCCCGAGCCTGTGGTGGCGGGGTCCCCATTTGTCAGGAATTCAATTAGGTGGGAGAGTCGTTATTAACATTATGGGCTGTGCTGGCTTGGAGGCGGCATGGGGGGCGGAATCCAGGGTCAGCCCGCAGAGGCGCGCGAGGAGCCGGAGGAGGCATTAATGAGACGCCGCTAGGTGCAAATAATAGTTTAATAGGTGCGACTTCCCGGGCGCCGCCGCCCGGCCCCCCGCGCCTCCCCGCACACCCGGCAGCCACCGCGCGCCTGCCCGCCTTGTTAGAGTGAGTCATTAGTGTGCGAACAGTCACTTTGACACTTTAATAAAGTGTCAGCCATCACCAATTTGGTATTTAATAAAATAAAATTAAATATTTATTACATTCTTTGTATGTTCTGTTTAAAACGCACACGTCCCCCGCTCACCGCCCCCTCCCGGCACCCCAAGGTTTCAGTCCCAAGAACACCCCCTTGCCAGCCCTCAGAAACCGCACCTTGGCAGAGGGCAGACTGAAGGTGGGGCTCGGGAGGCAGGGGGGACCCCGAGAGGGGTGAGGAGGGGGTGCCGCGCACACACCCGAAGGCTGTTCTGCTTCCTGCCCATCTGGCCCAGGACGTCCACCCGTTTGCAGATGGCCCCCCGGCCAGCCCGGCCGCATAGACCCCGCTCAGAGCATCTGGAGACCTCGAAGCGGCTCCAGCCCTCACCCTGGGGCCCAATGGGCATGTCCCAAGAACTTGCCGGGGCCAGAGGAGTCGGGGTCACGCCGTCTGTCCCCCGTGCAGCAGGAAGCAGAGAGGCCCCGCCCTCCCTGAGCTGAAGCCTCGGTCCCCTCGTTCCTTCCCTACACCCAGCCCCCGCCCTGAAACTACTAGAAAAGTATTGTTTCTGATTAGAGAAGTAACACGGGGAGGTTAGGGAAAGGGAGGGGTGACGTCAGGGGAGCAGCAGCCTCAGGGAGGCGGCGTGGCAACACTGGGGTCAGCCGAGACGGAACTCCGCACTGAACACTCGGGGGCGGGGGGTCTCGTGACAGCCAGAGCGGCTTCGAGGACCCTCGAGGGGAGCCTCAGCACGCCCCGCAGAGAAGGGCCCTCAGCTGTGCTCGGCCCTCCCGCCCCGCCCTCACCTGCACCCACCCCAGCAGGACACCTGTGCCCCAGATGGACAACGCCCTCCCCCAGCACAAAGGCCCCAGCACCAGCCCGGTCCGGGCTGGCTGCCCCCACTGTTCACCAGGGACCCCAGCCGTGTCTCTGCCGTGCGGGGCCTCCTGCGGGGGGTCGGGGGCGCCCAGCACCTGCCGCTGCCAGGGCTGGACCGGGCCTCCCTCCGGGTTTCAGGCCGACACGGCCACGCCAGGCCGTGCCGGAGCCTGAGGCCAAAATAAAACACGAAAACCGTAACAGCCCTGTGTTTATTTTGCATCTTGATATTTTGTTTGTCGTGGACTTTGAGTATTAATTTCGAGCATTTTCAGTGTCGGTCTAAACTAGCTGGTCTCGGTGGCCTGGTGCACACCCGGCCCAGCTCCCCGACGCCCCCACCCCGTCAACGCCGGCCAGTCCTCCACGGAGGCCCCGAGCCTCAGCCCCAGGCCCCGCTCACGGCTGGCTGCTGTGCTCGAGGACAGGCTCCCGGCAAACACAGCGTTGGCATGCGGCTGCTCGGCCCTGTCTGTCCGTTTGCAGGGCTAGGGTGGGTGGGCTCTGTCCTGGCCCAACGTGGGAGGGGTCTGGCTCAGAGGTGCCGCACCAGGGCCGGAACGGACCCCTCCTCACAGGGGATGTGACCCCAGCTGGAAGTTCTCCCACAATGCCCTGCAGCCCTGGCTGCAGCCAGTGACCATGCAGAGCCCCTGCCCCGTTCTGCCCCCACACTCCTGCTGCCCCTGCACGGCCCAGGCAGGAGTGAGTGGGTGACCGTGACGCTGTGGGACCTGCGGAGCCTCTGAGACCGCGCTGTGCCCCTCGTGCTGTGGGCGGGGCTGCCAGGGGCCGGCCCAGGCCCGCCGGACTTGCCCCACAGGCCCCAGTGCCCCAGGACAGCATTCGGTGTCCGCGCTAGGCCCCCGGGGCCCCAGCCTGTGCTCGGACCCTCCCCGAAGGACGGCCTCCCCGGCCCTGGCAGGAATGGGACAGGGTGGCGGCCCCTGTGCCAGCTTCGGTGTGGGGCCTGTGCCGTTCTGCCGTGAGCCCGGGTGCCAGCGTGGGTCTGGGACGCCAGGCACGGCCAGGAGGTGGGGTGCCCGAGTCCTGTGGCCATGCCACCCCCGCCTGTGGCAGCTTCTCTGTCAGCTTCCCGTCCCCCCAGACTGCGCTCTCCACTCGGGGGCTGGGCCCCAGGGCCACCCTCTCGCCATTGGGACATCCCTGAGCCCCGTTGCCCGGCAACCACCTGGTGCAACCGGAGCAACCGCCATCCGGGTCCCAAAGGCCCAGTTTCCACTGCGTCAGCGCCTCTGGGCCCCAGGAGCCGGGGTGCACTGGCCCAGGGCAGGGCCGGCCTCCTGTCCCGTCACCTGGGGCAGCCGGGACGCCCGGTTTCTCCCCGCCTGGCAGCTCCAATGCCCACACTGGAGTCCAGTAGGGGCCCCGTGGTGGGCGCCTTCCCCCGGCCACAGGGCAGATGTGACCCCAGGGTCTGGCAGGGTCCAGCGCAGCTCTGACGGCCCTCAGCTGGCCGTCAGCCGGGGCAGAGGTGATTTCTGTGGCCCTCAGCCTCCCGGCCCTCGAGGGCCAGGTGCTCAGGCCCCGTCTGTGCCGCCCTCCGGTTTGGGCTGGGGGGCCGGCTTCGCTCACTGTAGGGGCGCCTGCCTGGTGCCCAGGCCCGGGGCGGAGGGAGGCCGGCGTGAGGCCGGTGTGCACGAACAGCCCCAGCTGCATCCGCACCGAAATTGGTTTCAAAGAGCAATTAGCACTTCATTAATAATCAATGAGGTGCCAATTTACACATCAGGTTTGGCCCGTGAGAGGAGGGCTGTGCTGCCCGGGGCGGAGAGTTCCAGAAGTGACAGGGCAGGCAGGCGCTGAGTCCTCACCACTGGCCTGGCTCCCACGGAGGGGGGAGGGGCTGCGCCCCCTGGGATGAGTGGGTGGGTGGGTGGGTGAGTGCGGCCAGGTGGCTGCAGGCCCCGCCCCGTCGGGGCTGTGGGTGGAGGGGGTGCCAAGGCTGCCCTAGCCCCCGTGGACAGGGAACCGCTGCCCCCTCGGGTGGGCCCCGGGGCGTCCAGCGGGGGCAGCCTGTTGGGCTGAGGGACCAGGACCCAGTGCTTCTCCCTGAATGAGCGCCTACTGCGTACAGGCCACCCTCCCCTCCTCGCACAGTCGCACAGGTACCCTTTCGTACCCACTGCCCCGGCCCACCCCACCTCTGCTGCCCTCTCTCGGGGTGTCACTCACCAGCCGCACAAAGTGCTTGCCCTTGCTGGTCCGGGGCACCTCGGGGTGGTCTCAGGGTGGCCTGCAGTGGGCGCTCAGGCGATGGGACTGACCCTGGGCGGCCAGGGCAGAGGCCAAGGAGAGACCCACAGTGAACGGCTAAGATGACCTCAGAGGCCGTGGCCCAGGGCTGCGCAAGTGGCTGCTCAGGTGGTCAGCGGGGCCCCAGGGGGGGGCATCTGCGGGCAGGGAGCTCCGTAGTCACGCAGAGGCCCTGAGGCGTGAATCAGGGACAGGGTCACAAGGGGACGGGGATGGAGCAAGTGCGTCAAAGGGTGAGGCGGTTCAGCGTGGAGAGGGAAGGCAGGGGAGGTTGGCCAAGACAGGGTTCTGCATTTTATTCCGGGGTCCTCAGCAAGAGACAGG